>JAVYIG010010976.1:0-64470 GCA_035222895.1 Strongylocentrotus droebachiensis | reverse complement strand
TTATTCTCCCGAGTATGGAGAGATAGACGTAACAAAATGTCTCTTTGAATTCTGTGTATTTAATTTTTGCTTATTGTTAATGTCAATGTTAATGTGTTATCGTTATCGATAGTATCATAATCATTAATATCATTATTATTATCCTTACTATTATTATTATCATTATTATTATTATTATCATCAACATAATTATTATCACTATCATTATTGTAATTATTATCATGGGAAGTCAAGATGAAATGAGTATTATAAAAATTAAACACTATCTAACTTCTTAACCCATATACACGAAACATAATTACTATCGCTTTTAATGTTCTTCTCGATATTGAAGCTGTATATGCCTATATATATCTGCATTGTAAAAATTGATGTATCTCATGCATGAAGAATGGATAGAAGCAGATTCCATTAGCCCATTAATTTAATGAAACTTGGCGATCACTGAGTGCTCCATTTCAATGATTAAATAACAATTTCATACAAAAGTTATGATTGACAACATAAAATAGAAGAATGTCCTTGTTTAAAGATAAAGGTGAGTTATGGTCATCCGATTGCATTCTAAAAGAAAAGGTGTGGAATGGATCAGAAAAAAGTTGGTCAAGTAGCATGTAAGTATTGGTGTTGTACTGCAAAGTTCTGGAGTCATCAAAATCATAATAAATTTGGCCCAGTCTTGGTAAAGTAACAAGCACTGTACACAGAAAGATTATATGGGACTACACAAATGGTGTTGGGCTACTAACCTTGATTTCCTATTTTTTCAATGCTCATCACTCAGCAGTTTACATTTTATACCAAAATTGTTTGGCATTTGACATTTATTTGTAATCTTGAACATTCAGTGTAATTTTCGTTTGATTCTGTGAGAATTAATTTTCTTTAAAAAAAAACTAAAACTCACCTTTTTCTTTAATAATGGATATAATTATCTTAAATAGTTCTACACTTGCAAGCCCGTTTTCAAGAATTGTACATTAAAGCTAGAGCATATAAATCTAATCACTACTTTGTTAAATCACCCGATGTACCTTCACTTCCAATTTATCATTTTTCCTAGCGGCTGTGCCAAATCGTAGGGTTTAATTGTTGTTCAAAAGGTTTAATATCGTTGTGGAAATATTACGATGTTTACTTGAGATTATTAAAACACCCCTGTCAAGCAATCTATCAACAAGATGTAGTGAAGTAATATATCATACTGGCGAAAAAAATTACCTGATATTATTAGTTTTTCTTTTTTGACGATGAACAAAAATGAGTATTGCGGATTCATTATTTCTTTTTTTAGTATATTATATTTTTTACTCTTTTTGAGACTTCCCATATCTGAAGTTAATCGTTTTTTTTCACAAAGCTCTGTAAAGCGCCGGAATACATTTTTAATTTCCTTCTTCGAGCAACGCCGATGTCAATACTGAATATTTATCAAACTTGTTATTAATCAATTTTCGTCAGCATCAGTACGGCCTAACAAAGAAGACAAACGTGAGATATTTACTCCATTCAATACTTGATTCGATCTAAATCGCTCATTCGCCTTTGACATTTGGGTAATAGGTTTTTACTTTCCTGTCGTGGTATTCAGTATTTAGCAAAAATTTCCTTTATCCCAATATTTTCCATTTGACGTGCTTTTGAGAAACCATCGCAGTCCACTTTGTATAGATATATTTAGAACATTTTGTGTTTCATAATCGTACAGACATCAGTCACTACGGCCGTCAGTAGATTTTCTGGTGATAATTCATCAAACTTTAACAAAATCAATCGTTTTTTAAAGGAACATGTCCGCCAAACATTTTACCTTATCTATCTTTCAGTTCACGCGATATATTATAATGTATTGGTGTTTTACAGTTGGAAACAATTGGTAATCACCTCTTGTTTGAGATATATCTACTTTATCACCGCTCATCAAATAATAATTCATTTGTAACTATAAAGGTATTATGAAACACTGCATTTATTTGTCATGCGTGCATGCCGGACATGAGCGGTTTACCATTAATGAACTCTGATCATCATTATTATCATTAGTATTGTTATTATTATGATTATCATTTTATCACTTTTAAACATTCATACTAACGATGATGATGATACAAATATTGATGATACATGTAATGATGATAAATATAATAATAATAATGATAACAATTATAATAATAATAATAATAATAAAAGTAATAAATGTAATAATAATAATAATAATAATAATAATAATAATAATAATGATAATGATAATAATAATGATAATAATAATAATGATAATAATGATAACGATGATAATGGCAATAATAATGATGACAATTATAATAATAATTATAAAAACTAATATCATAAAATGTGTTGTACACACCCTAGATATTTATTCTGGTTTACTTGAAGATGTAACACCATCCTTAATCAAGAATCAATTCCTTAATGTTATAATTAATACTTTTTCAATGTATTTGCTAATATATTCTTAAAAGAAGAATTAGGCCTAGTCCTTCATGAAAAGTTGGCTTTAGTAAGTGCAGATAAACCAATAAGCGCATTTCATAGTGAAATGAAAAGAAGAGAGATGTGAGTTTTTTAAATGTCAGACCGCTGATTATATTCAGATAGCAAAAAATTCCCATCTTGTATTTATTGTTCCATTATTTTGAAATGTTTTTTTGTTGAAATTAGATAAGGCCAGACAATCACTTCTTCGCAAAACAAATGTTTATTTCATGCATAAACAATAACATTCGAAAACGAAAACTAATCTTCCTTTGGCAAAGCTGTTATTTTTTTGGAAACTAAATTGATACTGTGAGTAATTTTGAGAGATTGTGAGAGTGTTCGTTATATGATGCCAAACCCCATGACGCATTGTCAATTTCAGATCTCAACTTCTAAAAGAGTCATAAATTTTTGCCTAATTTTGTTCAACTTTCATTTACATGTTTTTCTGCTCTGATTTTTCTGATTCCTCCCAGAACAACTTCCCATGGAGGCAAACTTCTTCTTTTAAAGGGTCGACTGAATCATTTATTGTCCGATTTGGAATGGTTACTTATTAAAGTTAATATGATTTAAAACATTTTGATTATCGGTCTCCTTGCGAGTTATTCATTATAATCCAAATCCGTACGTAACGCATCCTGAAGGATACTTGCTATTTTGTGGTGAATTGTCTTGATAACCTGTCGTGAGTCTAAGTTTATAAATAAACAATTTAATGTTAGAAGTGAAATATGAAAAGTCGTGGCCTCGGGCATGTTATTTCTTTGAATTAATAAAATCAGTTTCAGTAAAAAAAAAAAATAGCGTCGTCCATTGTATTAGAAGAGTAAAATAATTGTCCCTTTTCCGTTTCTATGTTTGCTGAGAAATTGAACTTATATTACGAAAGAATATGAATATTTGAAGAATATTTCCCTAATATATTTATAACTGATGTTCATCACACTTTTGGTAACTACTTTCACTATCTTTCTTATTATCTAATTAATCCTCCTACTACTACTACTGCTCACTACTAGTTCTACTAGTACTAGTAGTACTACTGCTAATATTACTTTTAATAATAATAATAATACTTATCATTATACTACTACTACTACTACTACTACTTCTACTACTACTACTACTACTACTACTACTACTACTACTACTACTACTACTACTGCTATATACTTCTACCAATACCACCACTTATACTACTCCATTACTACTACTACTACTACTACTACTACTACTACTACTACTTCTACTACTACTACTTCTATTACTACTAATACTACAACTACTACTACCACTACTATTTATACTACTCATACTACTACTACTATTTCTTCTTATACTACTACTGCTTTATTCAAACAATGTGGTAATATTTATATTATAAAATAACAAAATGTGGCGTATAATAAAAAAAAAACATACAGCCTAATTTCCAAACCGCCATCATCCTACCCTATCGCAAATATACTTTTCGGCCTCGACTCATAATAAACAGATGATTACAAATGATGGATTCCGTTTCAAAGAAAAAAAATCTAGATTTTACCGCACTCACCATCGATCTTGAACATAATGAAGTGAAAATATAGGCCGTTTTCCTTCACCATTAGTTTGATAAACTGCTCCTCTGAATGGCTTATCAACACAATAACACCGCATCTTGATAGACCTTAAATTGCAAAATTATGCGTATAGGTGCACTTAATGGATTCTTTTTGGAGCGAAAACACCTGTAATCGGGTGTTTAAGAAACAACCGAACCGATCTCTCGACGAAAGTAAATAAATGTGATTAATGAGCCTTACACAAAAACATTCTTTGGCTTTTGTCAGTGGTCCTATACATCTTTTCCCAGATTTCCAGACATATTTAATGGGATAATTTATCACACAAACATTTTGAAGTGCTATATACGAAAAACAGCCACCGGAAAGGAATGATGACACCAAATTCACAAATCTATACCTTAAGGTATATGTTTATTCGGTGCATTTAATTCGATAAACTCTAATCAGTGCTCTTTTGACAGGCATAGACATGACTGTTGAAATCAAAAGACGGGCATACACTATGAATATGACGGACAAAGAAAGAGGACAAAATATACAGTTCCTCATTCTACCCTCAACAATTGCTGTGGTAGACAAAAGAACATCCCTTCACTGCTATTATTGAGGGTAGAATGAGCATATGTATATTTTGTCCTCTTTCTTTGTCCGTCATGTTCATAGTGATATACATTAAAACCACGATCTGCATATAACTAATCGAAGCCATCAATGCGATCCGGCTGCATTAAGTATGTTTGCCTCAGACATCAAAACGTCGTATTTAGAAACTGCACAGCAAAAAAAGTGATGAATATTAATTTTTAATAGTCTTTGTGAGAGAAAATAGCCCTTTTTTAAACGATGTTAATTGTCATACTATTTTTTTTAGTATGTCTTATGCAAGCAGAAAATAATTTAATGAACAATATTACACAAGTCCACTATCATATTTCCTGTTTCCTAATTTTCAACTGAAAAATGTACACATAGAAATAAAACTCCTCTATTTTTTCGACAGTATTAAAGATATATATAACCATAATTTATGACACAATTTAAAAAAAGACCGCTTTAGCAATTTTGAAACCGATGAAAAAGTGGAAAAGCTAATTTCGTAAACGATTCATATCATATGATTTAATATTCGTCCAAGAATGAACAGTGTACTTGTATACTGTTGATTGTGTTTTATTTTTAATTATTGGATATATAGGATTTCCCGGCGAAATTCGCGAGTTTGTCATTCGAATTCATTTACTTTGCATTTAAGTAATAAAGCGCAGATCGGCTTTGCCATGCTAATTATCATCAAATTTTCCCGTTTTGGTATTTAACTTAGGATTTTGGTCGAAGGGTTTCATAGATCAGTCATTTAATTTAGAAACTGCTCAAATAGCATTCAAATTAATCGTCACTTGTCGAGGCGTAATTTGTTATCATTTTAATTAACACCTGTCATTCGTATTCGAACTGTGTTTATTCAAGTTAGGGGGAAGGGGGAAGAAAATGCAACACACGTTTACAAGTTTTTAAATAATGCAATTAAATGCATGATTTGCCATTGGGGTCTTTTCTGTTATTCCATTTATTAATAATTTTGAGGACAATGCATATGGGTGTAGTCAGACATTAGGTAAAGAAGGGGCGAAATCAAGGGATATGGCATTTCTGCACGGAACGTTCATATACCCCGGAAAAGTACAAACATATAGATGCAAGTCGTTTCTTTCTTCTTAACAATCAAACTTAAATGATGATGAATATCAGATAAATCTAATAAGTATATAAAGTGTAAATAAATGCAAGACAATAAAATATGATTGCATACACATGAAAAAAAAAACAATGTTGAAAGAAAAAGAATGAGCTATAAAAAGTGTGTAATAAACGATAGATGTATATTGACCCTCAATTTAAGTGCACAAAGTGCTAATTTAAATGCTACAAATTAATTAGAATGCTAAAAGTACGCCTTCGCGAAGCCAGAACTCGTGTTGCGCCAAATGGAATGACATTTATCGAAGAAGCACATTATCATTAATTTGAATGAAACATACATAGATTTTAACGAAAACTTCATAGATTTGAAAACTAGAAAAAGAAATATAAACCCGAAATATACCTGGCAGCACGAAAACTGTCGAGTATGAACGCAAGACAAATTAATTTTAATGACAAACTAGGGAATTTGGCCGGGAAATCCTATATTACAGTGTAGTCATAAGAATCTGCAAAAGAATTTAATAGATTTGTAGTAAAGCTATCTTTGTGACCATGTTATTATCTTTTGCCGGTATATTCATCCACTCATGTTTTCTTACATACAAATTTTGATACAGATCATGGGCAATTCCATATTTATGAGCGGTAAGATTTGTGTTATGCATGAAATAGATTAGTGTTATATATCTTCTTTAATTGCTAGGGTCAGATTTTGAAACACGCACTTTCTTGCACATTAAAATAAAAAAATAATGTCGGAAATTTTAATTATTCATACATTGAGCAAATTTGTGTTTTCAAGTTGCAAAACAATATATCTTCTGATTGGGCAATTCAGTCGATGGACTATATAGAAGACTGTGTTTTTCCACCGCGATGAATACTGCTGCAATGAAAATGCATACAATTCATATACTTTCATTTAAACAAAATTCCAGCAAAATTCACATGCTCATTATATTTGTGAATGTTCTGGGCGAATCATGATAAGCTTTATTATAACTACTTTGAAGATTCATAAATCAAATATAACTAAACCATTGAAAAAAGTGTTTGTTTATTACAATGTTAATATAATCTAGTGGTACAATATCAATAATTCATGATATTATCCTCTAATAAATGATATGAAAATGAAATGAAATAATGAGCACATCGTTGTAAACAAAATCAAACCACTGACATTAACCAATCCATACATTGCTTATACACACATACCGCAACTTCAAGTGCAATTATTTGTTCTCAATTCTCTAAATACATGTATCATGTTTATGAATATTACCACACATTTTTTTTCATTGGCGGGAAAGTCCTATTCGATATAGAAACCTTTGCTAAGATCATAAATAATTATTATACTTTTCAGTAAGTTTTCTGAAGCAGAGCAAACATGAATTGAATGTCTGCGCATTTAGTTTGCATTTCCTGGACCTTATGATGTGAAATTTTGTTATCATACATTCATAACCTGTTTTCGTTGTATCATAGATGTGCAATCATAAAAATCAGGTCATTCGAAATATTATATCTTATTCAGCGAATACCATCATCATAAGTGCTGGATTGATCGGTTGATAGACAAAGTAAAATCCAATGGAATTACTCCCATAAATCATAATCTCCTCTCTCTCTCTCTCTTTCACTGTCTCTCTCTCTCTCTCTCTCTCCCACCCTTCTCTTTCTATCTCTCCTATCTTTCTCTCTCTATCTCTCCCACCTGTCTCTCTCATTCTATCTCTCTCTCTCTGTGTCTATCATGGAAGTAGGTCACTGATGTAATACTGATTAAGCTTGGAGATGCACGCCCCTCCTCCACCTCCTCCCCAAACAAAAACAAGAAAGAAAGAGAGAGAGATAGAGAGATAAAGAAAGAAAGGAAAGAAGGAAAACAAAGTATAATGTCAGTGCCAAAGACGTATTTCAACTCTCATTGGTCCAGGCCCCAATTTTCTGTGTGTAATTTCCTGGAGCTTAGCCTCGGCGGTTTTAATTGTACATGCTTGTTTGCTTTTATTTTTTAATTTTTTTTTAAAGGGTTTATTTTATTATGTTTTGTTTTGCCTTGTATCCTTTTCGTGCTTAGCTTTGTCCTATTATATATGGCTACTTCGATAGTCACTGACATTAATGTCAACTATGCATCCATTTATCACGATCTGAAATGCTTTAATTTGTCATTTCTACACGATGGCCCCGGACGATGGCAAATTCGCCGACATATGAAATTACATAAAGAAGTCATGACAACCGTAAGAGGTCCTTTGAACACGGCTGTCACTCCCTGGCCTTAGTAGCATGAACATTGACATTTGGAAATGTTTATGTTAATCATCTTGCCCCTCAGATCTTTCTGAGGTTTGAAACAATGTCACTCCACTTTATTTATACGCCGAACTGTTGCTTCTAGATATGAAGAGTTTAATTCCAAAAGGAGCTAAATCTATTTGTAACTTCAGAGAAAAAGGAATTTGTTTACCAGATTTTGTACAGGCGTCTATTGAAAAGTGATATTAGAAGGTGCATGTTTTCATAATTGCTCCCAAAATTAAGGTAAATAATTTTGTTAAAAAACGGGTAGTCAAGTGAACAGTGTTCTGATATCAAATTTTCATCAAAGTGGATTTAGTTCCTTTGGAATTGATCTCTTCATATAAAGGTAAATTTTCTTCTTTTTTTTTCCTTTCTATTTTGTACTTTGCGATGGCCGCATTTTGCACCAGTCTTTCCCTTGAGCTGTCAATTACTATTAGGATTATCTTCAAATGTATCTCATTCTCTCAGATGTATACAAAAAAACACGATTTAATTCAAACCTGTTCTAATTATGTCTGATCAATGTAAACATTTTTTATTAACTTTTATCGCATATGCGCGCAATCTAAATTTAGTTTTGTGCGATATGACTGCATAGATATTGTTAAGGCAATACATTTCTCTATCTTCCCCTCTTTTTTTTCTCTCTCTCTCTCTCTCTCTCTCTCTCTCTCTTTTTTTCTCTCTCTCCTTCTCTGTTTCTTCTCTCTTCTCCCGTCTTCTCTCCCCTTTATAGTCTTCCGTATTCATTTTCTAATCGTTAACCGTTCTAATAACTTCAAGACCGTCGAAGAATCTTTCAAAGCTCTGAAATCATATCTCATCAGTAGATTTGACAGAATCTGAGAAATTGAGAGAATGCCATTTCTCCAAACCAGGGGAAGATTAATCGCTATGGAGAAGAAATTATGGGGCGTGCACTCGCCGTGTAATGGCTCTCAGAAGACGATGTTATCACTTTAAAAAAACACAACGAATTTATATCTAGAAATGAGGCGTAAAGTGAAGATGAGAGGGAGAGAGAGGGAGGGAGGGAGAGAGAGAGAGAGATAAAAAAAACAGAGAGAGAGATGGAGAGAGAGGGAGGGAGGGAGAGAGTGTGTGTGTGAGAGAGAGAGAGAGAGAGAGAGAAGAGAAGGGGGGGGGGGGAGAGAGAGAATGAAGATTAAAACAGGGAACGGAGCTCCAGGTGTGACAAAAAAATTAGAATATGCGTAGGCGTAGGAGTCATAAAGATCATGACAGGTATTAACAACAGGAAATGAAACTACAACAGCATATTGCCTTAGGGTGGTGAATTCTGATCAATAATGCCAACGACAAATCTCAACAGACCCTTAAGAACGCCCTTAAAATCCGAGGAAATTTCAAGGAGCAAAACAAAAAAATTGCTTACCTGGATGTATTATGCATCGGTGACCTTTTGCAAGCTTGATCTCGTGTATTAGCCGCATCACCGACTTGTTGTTTTCGCTGACTCTCGAAACTCCTTTTATTTTTGACTTGTTTAACAGATCTGTACTCAAGCGATAGGGGATGGAATTATTCAAACAGTTAATAAAAAGTGATTCGGAAGAGTTTTGTTTTCAATATGCGCATCACATGCCTGAACAGATCTTATGGAGAGGTTAACAATTTGGAGAACTGAAACGTAAGATTGCACAATATCAAGGATGATTTTAATACGAATGGTTAAGAGATTACTCAGTCGGAGTAAAATACGAGAACTGAAAAGTTCTTATGCTTGATTAAGCACGAGCTACTGAAATTCCGTGAAAATGACTGGGCGGATAAATGCCTTGTTTTAAAGTACACGTCAGCCATCACTTGTATTTGACCCCGTAAGCGTTTTTGTTTTTTTTTGCGTGGGGGGGGGGGGTCACTGCTAATGCTGAGAGTGCCTTTTCACTACAAACTCTATGACAGACGAAATAATAATGATAATGATAATCTTAAAACCGAAGTCATCCCATTTCAGGGCTGCCTTTTACTTCCAAATATTCTGGTAAGCAGACTAATGATAATTATATAAAGGCATCTTATTTTGGGACTGCTATTTCACTTATAATTTCTCTGACAAGCAAAAAGCAGACCAAAAAGAAATCATCTCCTTTAAGGGTGCCTTTTCATAAAAAGAATCGACTGACATCGCCCCCCTTCGGCAACCTTGCACAGCCCAATGGATCGGTTTAACACATTCAAATTTATGGATTTTTCTTTCCTGGGGAGCTAATAACGAGTTATTCCATTACCATGTTATAAGCAATAAACTAAAATACTTGAATCCAGTCTGCATACATTTCTTTTAACTACGTCAGGTTAACCTCGGACAAGCGTTCAGATTGTCAAGAATAACTTTTGTTTGAAAAGTATGCATACGAATATGATTATGTTATTAAACAGGTCTATTAAGCGTCATCCAACTCAGGCGAAAAAGGGGGGTTCTGCGGCACTCCTGGCACCCCTGACTCCAAATTGTATACTTTGTATAAGGCATGTGCTTTATAATATATAAGATCTTATTTTGCCTCCTGAGTAAGTAATTTACATGTATTATGGCATGGCACCCCCCCCCCCCCCCACGTACCCCCTATACTTAAGCCCGCCCGTGCACGCAACGTTGTTCAAAGCTTGCAGGATACAATGATATACAATACAGTATTAGTGAATTAACCAGTGAACCAATACAGCTCTAGAACGATCCGGAACAGTTTTGAACCAGAAACGGACACGAGGGGAAAACCCACCGACGTACGTACAGGAAAAAAACAGGTGACATCAGGGCACATTGACCCGAGTACAAGATCAAAATCTATTTGATTTGAATGTCGGTTGGATAACGAGACCTCGGTGCATATTTTCATTTACATACATATTCAGTTGCGGATTCTGACGCGGATTGTAATTGCAAAAAGAATACTACAGGTAGGTACATTTACGATCGTGCAACTATATTAGCTTCATGGGGTATGCATTACAGGTGACACTGAAATATTCAAGTATTTATGAAGAGGCAATAGTTCGTTGGCTTTATTCAGGCCTACTTGAGTATAGTATAACATAAAGTGTGTATAGTTTATATATCGTAAGTCAGTAACTGCATATCATACACACTTATCGTATGCTCTTCAATCGAAAGTGAAACACTGATAAAGTGTGTGTGTTTAATGGTATCTATATAAAATGTGGGTGCGTAAGGTGGGTGTGTATGTTTGTGTGCGTGTGTATGCGAGAGTGTGATGAATGATGATGACTTTTCGCTCAATTAAGTGTGAATTAATTACTTGTTAGCCGCTGATCGATGGTCAAGTCACCTGCAGGCTGCCTCAGGTGGTAATGTAATTCCGTATACATGTATAATGTAATGTACTAAGTGGCTACCAGTATCGCGGAACCCTTTTGAAGTCTTAGTTAATTACGGTAGATGTTCGTGAACTCTCTCGTTCTTCTTATGTCAGTTTGGGTGAAAGTCAGAATAGAAATTTCCCCTGAAAAATCAGCTCTTCAAATGCCCTCATATTTAAAGTAAAACAAGAAATAGCAGTGGTATTCGGACCAAACAGTCACGCACATCTGTGTGTAGTCTAATATATCGACTTCTGTATGGAGTTTTATATGCTTTTCATCCAGATTAAATCAGTTTTTTGTATCAAGTTATGTTTCAAAAACCTTCACAAAATATACAGTTCCTATATCTACTTCATAATCAACTTGTCAAAGTTGCGTCAAGACAATTTCTGACAACCGTGTTGCATGACCAAAACTGATCTATATTAAAGTCACAATCAATTCTCTCTAGTTCTATTTTCTATGGAACAAGTTACACCACTAGAGCTACCTGTATATCAGATTATTGTCGCTAGAAGTATAATCAACCTTCTACATCATTAACGCATAAGTTCCGTGGTAGGGCAAAGAGCTATCCAGATTTCGGGTATTCAAAAGCAGAAGCCAGGTCATCAAGGGTGGTTGACTTTGGATAATAGTTTGAGGGAAAACGAGGCCATTATAATTACGGATTAAGCGGATTAATTCACATAGGTATACGTTGTTTGGGTATATGTTGTACAGTGTGTATAAAGCAGGAACTGATTTCACTGCAAGCCCCTCCCCTCCTGCTCCCCCACCTCCCTCCTTCTCTCAGTAATTATATTAAATTAATTCACTTTGGTTCAGTTTATTTCATACTTCACGCTACACATTGTCAGTTTTGTTAAACGAAATATACTGATAATATCTACAGACTTGGGATATCGTGTCATGGATTTTTTCTTTCTTTTTGTCGTTCACCTCGACAGACCCATATCTTATCTTTTGAATCCCCTTTCCCTCCACAACACGTCTTCAGACCAGACATGTAAAATCCCTCCCCCCCTACTGCACCCCTCCCTCTCTGTAACTCCTGTGTAAGGCCATATTTTATATTCCTCTTTTCCGCAGCAAATCCCCCAAACTCATCTGCTTAATCCCCAACTCACAGTTTCCTGTTCACGTCAGGCCGACTTAGTACATCCTGATTACTCATAATTAGTCATGACTAATTTCAGCTATTAGTACAAGGGAAACGTAGCGCGAAAGTTATTGAGAATCGAAAGTGGTGGATATTGAATAATGCAGACACGAGTCATAATTATACAAAACCAAGTACCGCAAGGGGTGCATCGAGTCGAGAGATAATGGTATATTGCTTTGTACATGCTAGCTGTCGTTCAAATATTACTTCCACCCATTGATAATTGATGTATGGAAAGGTCTTTTCTTTCGCGTCCATTTTCTTTGAAGTGTTTGAAGTCTACTTTGAAAAATATCCGTGTTGAAAAGTTTGTAATTATTTTTTATTATCTGAAGACGCGTTCATAAATGAGCATCATGCCAAAATGTGTAGCCATAGACATAGTTCGTTTATTCTCGGAGTGCATTGCCTATGGCGAGCTTCCCTCGTCTATATTTACTTACAAATGGCTTTTTATCTTCGTGTGTTCCCTCAGCAGTCCTACCATTACAAGTATAATATAATTCATTTATTGGAGTTCGCTTATTAGCTGAGTAGCTTTATACACCATAAATGTTCAAGCAAACAATATGTCCGTTGCAGTGCAATATTAAATTCATGTATATATTGTACTTTGTACCTTGGACCAGGGACTTGTGAATTGACTGTCAACTCACTGCTTGTATGTTGTACATTTTGTTGATCGCCTTGAGAGCGTTACTGGGAACTATAATTTGCTAGAAGGTGAACGAGAGTGGGTGTCCTGTTGATTCTTATTTAGTTACGTCTATATGCTTTAATTTTCCATTCAGTTTACGTGTTGAATGGAAACCTTGAATTTCATGCCCTTGGTTTGTGTAATAGCGATAGAGTGCTCTGGGACCCAGGCGCGGATCCAGGATTTCTTAGGGGAGGGGGCCCAACTTTTTTTTTTTTTTTGCTCCCGAAAATTTGAAAATCGCGCCGGCCGAAAAGTCGCTCAGTGGGGGGGGGGGGGGGGAGGGGGGGGGGGGGGGGGGGGTAAGCGGACACTTTTTTTTTTTTTTTTTTGAGTCCAAAAAAAAATCGCAACGACTCAGCCAGACGAAAAGTCGCTCAGTGGGGGGGGGGGGGGGGGGGGGGGGGGGGGGGGGGTAGTGAGGCACATTTTTTTTTTTTTTGGTCCTCGAAAATTAAAATTTGCACCCCCCCCCCCTTGAGCGCCAGGGGGGGGGGGGGGCCCAACCCCCAAAAAAGGTAAAAATCGCGTGATTTTACATGATTTTTTCTCGAGGGGGGGGGGGGGGGCCCGGGCCCCCCGGCCCCCCCCCCCCTGGATCCGCCACTGCTGGGACCTGGGCAACTTCCGGCCGGTTTAGCAAGACTGGACAAGAGTTTTCATTGGTGCATTAAATGTTTATCGTGGACGGAGTATATATACTTCACTGCATTCAACTTTAAATTACGTACTCTTTGGGCATAAACAGAGTATGCTGACTCACTTATTAGATATTTGGTATCGATTGTGTGGAAGGAAAATATCACTGTCATTGAAGTATTCTTGATATACATGTACTATATAACATTCGATAAGTAAGTCAGTTATGCTTCGGGGTATTAAATCGCTTTATACAGATCTTGCTATACCCATCATTGGACGTTTTAGAGGACGTCCCTTTTTAAACTGACTCTGGCAGGTTGGCGAATTCTAGATGAAGATTCGTGGGGGGGGGGGGGGGAGGGGTCTTCAGATTTAACTAGTGTTAGGGCAATATAAGTGTTTGTATTATCGTTTTGATTGTTTCGGAATTATTGATAGCTGATGTTGATTATTGTCAAAACTGATAGTGGTGGTTGTGGTGAATGTGGTGGTTGTGGTGGTTGTGGTGGTTGTGGTGGTTGTGGTGGTTGCCACTAGTAGTGGTAGTAGTAGGCTAGAGTAAAAGTGGTTGAAGTACAAGTTGCAAAACGAATAGTTGAATTTGTCAATAGATGGAAACATGAAAATGTGACATCTCTTTACATGGGCATATCAACATTCCTTCTGTCTTAATGAATTCTTGAGTGGCCTACGATTTGTTTTAAATAAAAGACACAACAAAATGGCTGATATCTGTCGAGTGAAATTATCCAAAATGAATTCAAATAATCATCAAAACATATATCATATCTGTCTTACAGGTGCAGTAGCTGACGAGATGGATGGATCTAAACTCCAAGGTCTGTTATGTCCTATGTGTTTTGACATCCTCACAACAGCGACAACTCTTAAATGTGGGCATTTCTTCTGTAACAGCTGTATCGAAGCGAACAGCGAGCAGAAGGATGATGGTGGACCTGTTTGCCTTTTATGCCGAGAAGAAAACCTCACATCAGGATCAACGGGGAGTGGACAAGTGGTACGTTTGCTCCTAATAAGCCAGGGTATTAACTTTAGGTTGGACTTAACTATGGCAAGCCGCTCATGCCACTGTTTGCTCTCACCATTATGTTCCTTAGATTATTATTTCTTCCTTCAATAATGAATTATCAAAATACATACATTCTGTAGATTTGTGACCATGATTTGTACGTCCCTTGAGAGACCAATGTCAGTAAACGGTGAGAGCAAACAGTGGCATAAATGGCCTGCCATACTTAAGTCCAACTTAAAGTCGAACTTAGTCTTTGTGAAACAACCCCGGTTTATTAACATTTCACACGATTGTATGGATGTGGGACTTAGTGACGAGTCATTCCATTAACCTATTATTAATGAATGAATTACATGTACAATACTTGGAATCCAGTCTGCATACATTACTTGTTGCTAACCTATGTCAGGCAAGCATCGGGCAAGCTTTCGGGTCGTCAAGAAGAACCTTTGTTAACAAATTAAGCATACAATTTGAATAATTAGTTAACCGGTTTATTCTGGAGCATTCCTCTGCGGTATATGCTTATTCTGATACATTAAATTAGAAAATGGTATATCCAGGGAGGACCTACTCCCACAATCTCGCACTTATCCAAGCTCAGTCAGTGCGTCTGTTTGGAGCCAAAAGGGCATTGTAGGGCAAGTCTGGCCCATTCGCGATTAAATTGAATTAAGTAGAGAGAAAATCAACAAACAAAATAGCGAGAGAGAGAGAGAGAGTTTCATCAAAATAGATTGGAAAATAAGAAAATTGTCAAAATTTGAAAGTTTTGCATAGGCTGTATGCGAATTACTGAGTTGATGATGTCATACCCTCCATTTTCTGTATCCGGTTTGTACATAAAGTTAACAAAAATATAGCTTTTCTGTTCTGGGAATATAAAATATGCTTTGAATCCTCATTGAATATGGGCGAAATCACAATTACCGTAACTTATTGTAATATAAAGGGAAAAGGATGATTCAGGTGAGAGGTTTGTTCTAATGACAAAGTTACTTAGAGTCCGCCAAAGCCAGAGAAACAAAATTATAATTCCTTCAGGATAATGTTATTAACGAAAATGCAGCATACACTTGGACAACTAAATAATAGTACAATGTATTGAATAATATAGATACATTTTACACAAGGCATAACAATAGCTAGTTACTAATTTGTCTTTAGTATCTCTCTATTCTAAAAATGAAGCAATTATTTTATTTTCAATTCCAATTCCAAGTGCATAATTTCTTCATCAATCAATTGCAGAAATCAAGCGAGAAAGAGTCTGCGGCAGGACAGAGCGGCGCAGATGATCTTCTAGGAATGGATAACCTAAACCTGGGGAAGGAGGCAGCAACAAGTGCGGATAAACAAACCGCAAAGGCCTCTGCAGCTGATGGTGCGAAGAAGACAGGAGACCAACCGGAAGCAGCTAGTTCGAAATCCGCTATTCCTGGAGATGTCGGAGACAATGCTGCAAAGGTCGTCACGGTTGTCCAAATACCACGTCGATCGTGTAACGTGAATGGGATGGCAGCTCAGTCCAAAGATTCCGTGGTGGTGGGATTCGGGTGGGACGGGAAAGGCTCCGATTGCTTTTCTGTGTCCGGTGATAAAACCCAACACTTGAAGGCTGCAGTGGGTAACGTCTGTGACATTACGTTTCTCTCTGATGGTAAATCGGTTGTGTCTCTTGGTAATAATACAGGACGTGTGTACGACTCGGACGGTACACAAACAGACACGAAATACACGTTCATCCAGGGGTTGGGGCATGCGTGCTTATGCACTGACCAGCAAGACAACGTCTATGTCGTCAACGGAAATCCTTCAATCTACATCTTCAAAGGCAACACCAAGGATCCACATACCGTTGTCCCAACCGGGGAGATCCTACCATTACAGGTCTGTGTCACCAAGACCGGTGTGATGATCACATCCACCTGTAACTTCACACGCGGCCGGATCACGGTGTACGACAAGACAGGTAGTACTGGTAGCTCCATTGTTGCAGCAGGTTCCGACAACGACGAGGACAATGAAGATGGCGAGTGCCTCTACGCTGCAGTGGACGACCAGGATAGGGTGTTGATAGCGAGGGTAAGGCGTTGGTCCAGTGTGGTTTCGCTGACCAGGTACTCTCTTGAGGGTACGAAGCTCGTTGAGGAAGTGGCCTTTGGTGATGTCACCATCCCCCATCAGATTGATATGGCTTGCTGGTGTTATATCGTCTCTCTAACACCCAAGATGGTTGTCTTTGCCAACGATTGCTTCTTGTCTTTCATAGAGCTTCCAGAGTAGGCCCAGCTTTCATGTCTCTCACCCTTGCCCACAGTTCGAAAGTTTATCTGTGGTTGAGCCATCTTTAAAAGGAATTGATTACAAGCAGGGCCCTTGAAAGAGAGGACTCAATCAATATCCCGATTAGATTGCAGCCAAAGCATGAACTCTATTCCAATTCCCTTGCAACCTGTATTTTATATCATCTTCTCATACCACCGATTACATGAATAACACTGTAATAATTAGTCTTTCATTAATGTAGTCTCTAACCAGTATTCGTTATTATAAAAACATAATCGATGTTTCTTCCAATTTTGTACATGTATCTTATGATGGAAATCACTTGAATTTTATATTGATCTGATCAACATGCAAACAATTATTACAAATTAGATATCTTCATCTAATGGACAGGTTTTTATGACTCAAATTTCTTTGAATTGGGCTACCAAATCAGCCTTCTATGTAACTGATTAAATGTTTTTGTAATGTGAAAAATGGTAATTAAAGAAATTAAAGACGTGTGTTTTAGCAACAGAGGATTATAGTCTTTATAATCATATTACTTTTGATACAAATTCTCTTCGAAAGGACAAATTTCACTTCAACATTGCACTGTTCTTTCAGCACATAGAGCAGTCAGTACATATTAATATTTGCATTTTTAAAAATGTCCTTTATATTATCCACATCTCTTACATCACGGACTTTTAACTTGTTTTTAACTGGATTAACCCATTGAGAATCTGGTGCATGACACATCTGACACGTCAACAAAATAATTGCCTTTGTCATCGAAACTGTCACAGGTAATTACTGACATTGGCGTGTCAAGAGGCCAATTTTCTAATAAGGTTATTTTTAATCTTCATTTACATTATGATCTTGATGCTGTCTAGTCTGTGCTCATTATCGTTAAACGATAATCCAAGAAACTTACATGTGTTCTGGATTCACTTCTAGGTTGTACTTCGTAAACCATAGTAATCTTAAGAGGGGTGTCAGTATGCATCATAATAAGCTCAAAAACACCACGCAGTTTCTTCTTTTAGAACTCCATTTTCGTCTATAGTTCTGTTTATTTCACCCTTCTATGTTATGTCTTTCAAGTTAATTTATTTGCATGCACGGCTGTGTCATATATTCAACATTCTACTTTCAGAGACCATTACAAATTATAATTTAATAATAATGACGATGGACGATTGTGTGAAGTTATATAATTACATTCGTAGGACATGTCGTTCTTAGAACGATAGACTATTTCATGTATATATCCTTCGATAAATGAACATACGATGTAAATACACATGTTTATTATGAATCATGTATATAGATCTAGTATATTATTTGAGGAGAACGAATTAAATAAATCACACTGAACTAACAGGTTTTTTCGTAGTATGACCATTCTTTGTCTGCATGATCATGTAAAATATCACTGTTTTATATTTTATACATTTTGGTGAGATTTTCATTTGAGATAAATGGCTATATAAGTTTGTTAACAAATCTAGTCCAGCCTCCACTTCTTTCAGTCTGACGTCACAATGCATGAACGCCGTCACATCTAGAAGTCTTCATGAGGCATGCGCAGACAGAGATACTGTCAGTCTATCCCACTCCTGGCACCATTTTTGAGGGTTCTGACATTTCCAGGGCCGTTTCACAAAGATCCTACGTTAAACTTATCTCTAAGTTGGACTTGTCAATTATGGAAAGCCGTTAGCATTTATGAAAATATTTTGTAAAAGTCATTTTAAAAGGCATAAAATGTTGATTCAAATTATTCATATCTTTTCTTATAACCAGGAGATTTCATGTTCTTGATGTGGAATTTATAAAAAGTCTAAAATACTTGAATTTCACTTTTAAATATATTACAAAAGGCAGTCCATAATGTTTAAGCCCAACTTAGAGTTAAGTTCGACTTATAGGATCTTTGTGAAACACCCCAGGTGCCTTTGGTGTCTAAATTGGCCACTGGGGCACATATGGGGTTGGGGGAGCGCACTAACTTTGTTATATTTAATAATAAAAGGAATCCACAATTTTCGATTATTTTCAATACACAAGTACATTATTGTACATAGCCTACCCCAACAATACATATATATACGTATATCGAAATAGGTTACAAAGTAATCTCTGAAAAAGCATCAATTAGGCCTATGCAAATAACCAATATGCCATTTCAAAATGAGAAGCAAAATATCAACAAATTATTGAAATTTCCTCAAATATATGAATGATCAATACACAATTACAAAAGGAGAAGGAAATACACAGTACGAGATATGTATGTACTTTAGATGGACCAGATTTAATGTGCCGGGATGGGCGGAGGCATGTTCTACACATTGGGTCCGTCAGTAAAACATAAGATATATTGTTACTCAATTAATGTCAAATGCAATGAACAATAATGCACATTGCTATTTACAAGCTAATTAATGGACGAATGCAGAAGTAAAAACATCTCTTACGACGATACAGATTATACAGATAAGTAGGACAAACAGAAGCATACGAGGATGGGGGGGGGGGGCTACATCCTATAAACCCTATTCACTGATCAAATATCAGTGATAGATTGCAACCGCATAGTATCATCCAAACCATCCAATAACCCTTTGGTAAATTTAGTTTTTGCTATAAGCTAAAAACTGATCTTCTTCTCGTTGTCAAATTCCATCTAAGCGCTTTCTCGGTTTCGTATAAGACGCGTCTGTCGATGTTTATAAAACATTTCAAGCATGTCTAAATCTCATTTGTCGCATTGTTTGACCGCTGATTTGAGCTGTCAGCTTCCTAAACAGGGGCGGATCTAGCTTTTTGCTAAGGGGGGGGGGGTTTGACCAAAATAATGACGATGCGGAGCATCGTCCACGAGCCGCGAAGCGGCGAGCCGATTTTTTGGGGGGTGTTTATTTGAACCCCGTAAGTGATGTTTTCCTGGCATCTATTAACACAATGGAGACCATAAAAAGCAGTGCATGATAACGTCTTTTTAAATCAAGTAACAGTTTAATACATAGTTATATCCAGAGTTATCATGTGTTTGGTTAAGTTACCAGATGAGTTGAATATCTTCTCACAATATTTGCACTTGAAAGGGTTTCTCTCCAGCGTGCGTTCTTTTTTCTTTCTTTTTTTCTTTCTTTTTTTCTTTTTTTTCCTTTTTTTTTTTTTTTTTTTTTTTTTGGGCCGCCCAAGGGGGGGTTGCAACCCCCCAACCCCCCCCCCCCTGGATCCGCCACTGCTAAATCAGTATGGATGCCCGATTTCACGAGTGAGAAAAGGCTTCAATGGTAGATACAATATATGTATATATAGTCTTGGCAATCCCTGTACAAATTCATCAATATAAAATATGGTCAAACGAGAGGAAGCGGTAAGAAAATCAAGGTGCCTTGTCAAAATAAAAGTCTCTATATCGCTTCTTGAAAATAGATTTCCATATAACGTGATACAAAGCAAAACATATCACTATAACAAAATAAGCACGAGTGTTATTATTTCTGTGAAATCCGCTTTCCCTGACACGCACTATAGTTCCTCATTTTGTTTTGAAGTTTTCAGAAAAAGCTCGAGAGATATTCACTCTCAGTCATTTTAGAAAAGTGATAACATTAATGACTGTATTTTTTCCCGTTTCATATGGTTAAGCAAAATGCTTATAGTAAAATCGTATCTGTCAGGTTTGGATCCTTTGATTGATGGTGTGTATCTATAAAAATTCTAAATATATTCGGAGGTTTTTCGTTTTTGTTTTTGTTAGAAATATTGTGCGTGTTTAGTTTTTTTTCAATTGCATGGACAATCGAAAGTACTGAACATACATCAACCATGCGAATTACTTTCATTCCACATTCTCATTAAAACATCATTTATCAAAGCTTCTTTTAAACCACCTTTTATCGGGGGAAGGGGGTGTTTAAAATGAAGGAAAATACAAATGAGACATTGGCATAAATGGATGTGAATGTACTCTGTTGCTCATTAGTTTAGAGAGAATTGTTTAAAACCTGTTTATATGTAATGATTATGACTACATGATTTATTCTTAGTCGATTATGTTCTTAGAAGATATAAACTTCATCTCTCATGAATAGCCCGCATTGTCAAGGTTATTTTGTGAAAAGAATTTAAAAAAACAGTCATTCTAACTTTATGTGCATTATTGTACTAATCACTGCTGATCTAGTTCTCAATCAGTCAAATCCCGATATCGTATAGTTATACTTAATGTGGGTGTTTCTTTTCGAATTGCCATAATTTTTCGAAGGACCTTATTCTGCTACAAGGATGGTGGGGTGGGTAGCTATAGGGGATGCACATGAATATCACATTATAAATACATTTCACGTACCTGTTGCCATGGGAACTAAATAAATTACAAATCCACTGTGGGATATAAAACAACATTCCCTTGTGCGACTGTTAGAATAAAAGGGAAAGGATAAAACATTCGAATAAAAAAAGGAAATGCTTTTTGATTGAAGTCCCAGGGCCGTGTAAATCCTATAATCTTTTCACGTTCGACAAGGGACCGACGAAAACCAAGGACTCATTGAGCATGTTGAGCATGTCTCTAAATGGCAGCTTTTTACAACAACACATGAAAAGAATTAAATCTGATGATACTAATTGCATTTCCCCACTGGCATTTCGTCTACATTTCGAATAAAGGGATCAAATAAACTCCCTCCGCCAACGCACGCCGAGTATCGACTTTTAACCTGCTACAACAAAAAATCAAACTCACGCACAATGAAAGTTTGATTTATGTTTCTAAAGCTCATAACCAAAACAAGATTCTACATTCAGGATCTGTAATTAACATTTGCATAATTACATGATGATTTTTCCTACCTCAATTCTTTTGTCAGTCTCGTGAAAATAATAATCATTTCAAGGAAATTTCATTAAAAATTTAGAACCCGGATGAAAGAATTTAGGTTATTTCGTGGGGCAATGAAAAATCTTTAAAGGTCATCATATATCATTTCTGTGACAATCAACATTATTTTATAAATCTTTAGAGTGTTTTCACTATTCATGACCTATTATAAAAGAAGCTCAACAAAAGATCCCCATATGTATACCGTCGGATAACCTTCGTCTCTCTATCGCTCTCTTGCTCTCTCTCTCTCTCTCTCTCTCTCTCTCTCTCTCTCCCTCTCCCCTCTGCCTCCCCCTCTCTCTCTCTTTCTCTACATTGTCTACACTTTTAAAAACTGATTAACCTTAAAATCAGTAAATGTTTCGCACCTTTTTGCAATATATAATTTACAAAAAGTCCATAAACAATCAAATCTTTATTCATCAGTTGCAAAGAAAGGAAACCTATAGTCCTAGTTTAAGATAATGGTTTAATAAAATAATCGCACTTTAATACGTACTTATAACAAACCCAGTTGTATTTAAAGCCCCACTACACTACTTATAGCTACTTGTGCCCTCTAAATAGCAAACAATGCCTTATCGGTAACGGCTGGTCCCCCATGATCCCCTTTTTCTTATGTTAATTGAGAGCTGATTTGATGAGATAACCACTTGTCAGTGACCACGCTGGGTGGTCTAATCCCTCCTGGCCAAATTCAACAGACGGGCTTTAAAACCATGTTCTTACTTGCCCGTTAGCTACTTAGACCCAAACAAGTAGATGTCCTTCCCCTTAAATTCGATATCTATTATTCTAAGCTGCATGTTTTCTTACAATAGTTTCTTGAATGTAGGTTTCAGTAAATTAACAGAGTTGCTTTAATGGCCAAGCACACAGCAAAATAACAACAACAAAAACGAAGCAAGAAGATACAATCATACAAATATACCGGATATTAAAGCACTCAACATCGTGGTATAAATGCATCTTACCCAGTCTGGGCAATTTTATGCCAACAGCATAGGTAATCGTTCTCCACGTATGAGTCGTTATCCTGATTGCCCCAACCAAGAGGGCGCTTGTGTTACTACGCTTCACAGAAATAATGATAAACAACATGGATACATTTTGATGATGACAAAATAATAGTCATACATAATATTACGGCTTCTTTAGTTTCCTTAAATTACTTAATTTAAATATCTTAATGCATATTTATAAATACAAATTAGTTATCACCAGACACATAGAAAATTAAACTTTTAAACTGTATCGAAGTATATTGGAAAAAATCTTATTAATTGAAAATATAAATACTGAATTATATGGGCCAATGATTACCGTGTATTCATTTTACTCCTTTGCTAACGAAGCATAATATTAAAGAAAAAAGCAGAAACGCTGTTAAACAACACGTTTTATATATGTTTACATGCTTTCATTAAATACAAAACGAATATATTTGTAAATCGCTGTGCTACATCTCAGAGACCTCAATTTTCTCCCTGAGTCTAAGAAACTCATGACAAGTAAAAAACGGATGATTGCCATTTTTAATGATTTCTTTGTTTTTTGGACGATTTTCTTTTACAATCTCCTCCCAACTCCTGCTTTATGCCAGTGATTCTTCCTGTATTTTTGGCTAATTTGTCCAGTTTTGCAAGATCTCCTTTTCTACAATAGAATTAAATGAAATAACACTCTGTTCTATCAGAACTTAAAACAAACTCAAAATCGCCCTATCCACGTGGAAGGACTTGATGTAAGACTTCGTAGGAAATACATTATTCTGTGCTTTTCCCGTTGTAACCTTACATTGTTCTGTCCTCGATAATGTGTCATATATGACTGTATCTAGGTAGGTACATTTTCCCCAATGCCAATATCTACACCATTCATCTGAATTGGTTCAATACAAGATGGCCTTGTCTTTCTAAAATCAAATATCATCTCTTTCTATTTTGAGGGCATTAGACTGTATAAAGTTATCATTACATCATGTTGAAAAATGTGCCAACTCATTCCGATAATTCTCTTCTCCTCTGTTTATTAGACCAATCAATACTGTGTCGTCTTCTTATTTTAAGATGGTTATATCATCATTTACTGATATAGGTCGTATAGTTGCATTGCTGAAGAAAAAACAGTAAATAATGCAACAAACAACAAACAGTCCGCTCCAGGGCTTCTCGTCGGATGAAACTGCCTTCGGGTAAATAACGTCAACAATAGATACCACCTCCCTGAAATATTTCCGATCAATAGTCCTTCTCATCCCTACCTCTTATTGACAAGATGAAAATAGGAAACGCGACTTTACGCCGTTTGGAAGAGCCGACATCAGTCTTTTACGGCTTCATCATGAAAAGTTCAAATATAAATATGTCTTTGGCTATAAAGAAGTTCTCCCGCCATAGCATTTGTTTCAAATTTGGTTTCTTTTCGATAAATTTGCAATGCATGTTCATTACCTATTATCATATTCGATTTGATATATGCGCGTGGAGGCGTTGTGCAAATGTAGGCGTATTTAGGGTTTACTTTTCATATTAATGGCTCGAAGGTAACTTTGTTTTTAAAGTTTTCAAAGCAAAATAATTGATTTGGGTTTATTGTGAAATTTCTACACCAACAAAAAACATTGGTGTAGGATGTGTCTGCCATTTACAATTCAAACCTATAGGCATTAAAATGTTGTTTAGCAAATAATTATGTTATGATTCGATGCTTACGTGGACAATTTTATTTGCACTATAAAAAGGTAACAAACATTCCGCTCGCAAAGCGTACAACTGGGAAAGTGTGCCCGTACGCCTAACAGTAGCACTTCCTCGTTACAAACTCAATTGTAAGCCATGATCTTATTTGTCTTTGGGCTAATTACTTACTCGATGAAGCAAACAAGTTTATGTCCACTACTTTCTATTCGAAATCTGTTATTCTTTGTTTCTTCTCTAATAATCCCGTCTTGAAAGTGGATGGCTTACATCATCCCTATCACAAATATACTTATTTACTTTTAACCACCAATGTACTTGAAGGAGGGGCAAGGGGCAAAAATCGCCCCTCCTGGCATATTTACGATCAAGAAAAAAAAACGCAGCCACCTTTTATATACAAGAATAAAGTTATAATATGTCAGTAAGTATGTGATTGCGACGGAAGATGTATAGGCACATTTTCAAAAGACATGCCTTTTACTTCACAAATCCAGCCCCCCCCCCCATGCGCTTACCATGGCACTCATAAGGTGGTTTCCTTACTGGTTAGTTGTCCTAGAGGCAACTACCCCCGAACAACTACCCCCAGACAACTACCCCTAGGACAACCACCATCTAGGACAACCACCCCCGAACAACTACCCCCAGATAACTACCCCTCTATGATAGTTGTCCGGTTGGTAGTTGTCCTTGGGGGGGGGGGGGGTTGTCCTAGAGGTGGTTATCTGGAGGGTGGATGTCCAGGGGGTTGGTGTATTAGAACCCATTCTTTGGTGTGATTTTCCCGTTGTAACCTTATATTGTTCTGTTCACGATAATTTGTCATCTATGACTGCACCTATGTAGGCATATTTTTCCACGATGTCAATATCTACACCATTCATCTGAATTAGTTCATTACAAGATGGCCTTGCCTTTCTAAAATCAAATATCATCTCTTTCTGTTTTAGGGGCATTTAACTGTAGGAAGTTTTCATTACACCATGTTGAAAAATGTGCCAACTCATTCCGATAATTCTGTTCTCCTCTGTTTATTAGACCAATCAATACTGTGTCGTCTACATTATTTTAAGATGGTTACATCTTTATTTACTAATAAAAGCTGTGCAGTTGCATCGCTGAAGAAGAAAAAAAGTAAATAATGCCAACAACAAACAGTCCGCCCCACGGCTTCTCGTCGGAAAAAAACTGCCTTCGGGTAAATAACGTCAACAATAGAAACCTCCTCCCTGAAATATTCGGATCAATATTCCTTCTCATCCCTACCTCTTATTGACAAGATGGAAATAAGAAACGCGACATGACGCAGTTTTGGAAGAGCCGACATCAGTCTTTCACAGCTTCATCATGAAAAGTTTAAATATAAATATGTATTTGGCTATAAAGAAGTTCTCCCGCCATAGCATTTGTTACAAATTTGGTTTCTTTTCGATGACTTTCCAATGCATGTTCATCTCCTATTATCATATTCGATTTGATGTATGCACGTGGAGGCGTTGTGCAAATGTATGCGTATTTAGGGTTTACTTCTCATAATGGCTCGAAGGTAACTTTGTTTTCAAAGTTTTCAAAGCAAAATAATTGATTTTGGTCAATGTTAAAGTTCCACACCAACAACAAACATTTAGTGCAGAATGTGCCTGCCGTTTTCAAATCAATTAAATAAGTTTCCTGGCACTAAAATGTTGTTTAGCAAATAATTATGTTATGATTCGATGGTAACGTGGAGAATTTGATTTGCAATATAAAAAGTTAATAAAGGATCCGCTTGCAAAGTTGAACGTGTGAAGATTGATAATTATTCATATTAGAGGCACAGCCTCCCTGAGAGAACGTGCTCGTACGCCTGTACACAGGCACGTCTTCGTTACAAACTCAATTGTAAGCCATGGTCTTATTTGTCTTTGAGCTAATTACTTACTCGATGAAGCAAACAAGTTTATGTCCACAACTTTCTATTCGACATCTATCATTCCTTGTTTGCTTTCTACTGTATAATCCCTTCGTGTACGTGAGTGGTAGGATCCCTCCCAGTAGGCCTGTCTTCACTAGCTCGAGATTGCCAATTGCCAAAAATCCAGCTATTTGAACTATCCCGATCGCAAACTATCCAGCTAATTTGCGTCCTCATCAGACCGAAGTAGCAATTAGCTGGATATTTGGTCGGGATTGTCATCCCAAGATATCATGGGATAGTTTGCGAAATATCCCACTATTTGGCAAAATATCCTGCTATTTGTCCGGTGCGTCCTCACCAGACCGAAGACTCGCACTTTATGTGCCAACGCTGAGCAAAATATCTCGAGCTAATTTCTCAAGCTCGAATCTCGAGCTGATGAAGACGCGATTTGTAACTTCGGGATTATTTCCCAAATCAGAAATAGCGGGCTATTTGGCAATCTCGAGATGATGAAAACGCGCCTTAGAAAAGGTGTCACCAGATACGCGTGTCTCTTCAGATGTCCTCATATTAAAAAAATGACGAGTAACAGCTAAAGGTTGGGGACCACACTTACATGCCACATGTTTTTTTATTCCCATAATTATGCACATTTACATGTATGTGTACTGTGGACGTTACCCTTTTGTTTTAGCAAGACTGGGCCAATTTCTTATCATTTTGATCAGGAGTGAAATTAGGAATTATTATAGTTCCAAAACCTCACAATATACACCAATAGTTATCTGCCACAGCCTATATGATGAACCATTTCAAATCACTTTCGCAATTTTTTTTCACAATCCAAACGCAAGACCAGTGACCCGTTTCACAAAGCCATCAATGACAAATGACACAAATCAGTGACAAATCTGCTGATGACCAATCAGAAGCAAGGATTTCAGTAGCTTATAACAAAAACTGCCATTTGTCACTGATGACAGGTTTTATGAAACACACCCCCCCCCCCCCAGAACTCGTCCTGTTCAAGCCGCGCGGTTGTCAAGTAGCACCCAATGCCTACAATCCTTACGTAATCAGGTTTGAGTGAGAGAGTTCTATGATTTTAAGCCATTGTCTGAGACGGCGATTCAGTGACGGTGTCTTTCTACACAACATGTTCGCCCAGGGCGGATCGAAAGCTTCAATTATAAGTCAAAAATTAAGCGGCATCAAGAAAACATTTAACCCCCGTGTCTCAACAAGAAGGCGCTATAACTATTCTGATAGTGGGCTTTGTCGCGTGGACAATGGAAATCTATAACTATCGATTTTTAGCGGCCGTAAAATGTATATATAGGACCATGACAGCACTAAAATTAAGAGACATGTGTATTTGTTACGCGTTTCTTCAAGATACTCGTGTTCATCTCATTCACTCTCAAAACTGAGGACAAGAACTGATTTTGTCTATTCGTTGTTTGATTTCGATCGGGCAAACCTCAGAGGATAGGCAGGAGTGCTACAATTATTTTTTTGGAAAATGGAAAAGGAGGATACCGTCAAGCCACATCTCGGACAGACTTCCTCACGATCGGGGACTATCTTCATGGAGTGATTGAATTTTAGAAAAGGCAAATCACTTCGGACTCTTTCGTGAAAATCATTTTGAATCAGGGTCATCTGTATAAATTGCTCAGTAATTTCTTGATGCAGTTTTAAAGATCTTTGTACCAAAAATAGAAATAGTCTCTGGCTCCATTTTAAGGCGCGTTTGGAATAGTTGGTGGCAGTTTTAAACAACGCTTCGATGATATGCAGAACAAATGTTGACTGAGCTTGTCTTATGAAAAATAATCGTCCTTAACTTGATAATTACGATTAAGTGGTAAAGGAGTGATTCGAAATAAAGATTCCCAGATGTCATCGTCGAGTACCTTTCGAGAGGACAGCGAACTAGCAGCAATTTACGCTGACATCATGGCGTCATCAAAAGGCAAATTAAGCACCATCTCGACAGTCACTTGCGAAGTGAGTAAAGACGATTCGAACGAGGAGGCATCAACTTCACCCGTGGTCGTCTACCACGACGATGACGACGGTGGTTATCATGACGCGTTCGATGAGGTAGACGACATGGAAAACGCCTCGCCTCGAAAGGAAGATGCGACCCGCCCGAGCCCATGGAGAAAGTTCGGGGGCAACGGCGAGAGTAACAAGGCGAGGGTGATGTTCAAGGCGGCTGCATTCGTCTCGGGCGCCGCCGCTCAGCGTCGTTTTCGTAAAGCGAACAAGCCTTCGCGGTCGAAGAGAAACCAAGTCGCCAGCGAAACGTCTTTGCATTACGACTGTGAAGAAATGAAGGAGGTGTTCCAAAAAGAGGATCACCTTTCGGGTGTCGGCAAGAGCTACACAAGACTTGGATCTGTCATGAAGCTTTCTGAGGTGAGTGTTTGTTAGGTTTTGGGTCGGTAAAACAATGAGAGTAGACAATCATTTCCCGCATGAAAGATTTATTTAACAACGAAGGTATAGTGTAATAGTTTCGAAGGATGAAATTGAATGTACAAAAGAAGAAAAACATTAAATGTAGAACATTTTTAGTGTTTACAGTTGTATTTCTCCATGAAAAGACTGAAGAAGTAAATTCCTACCCTACTTTCAGACCTAACTGCCTATCTATAAATGCTTCCTATAACATCTTGAAAATTGACGACTGTTACAGCCAAAGTCAAACTTCGAGCCTTAGAAAAATTCAATAGTGAAAATACTTACTTCGTTAGTCACATTATTGATTTAACCCGTCGAATGATGTTTGATTGCATGAATTACAGGACCGGTGTGTTTACCCCCTTCCCATCAGTTACGTTGACGAGAGGGACGTGTCCCCAAATGAGTCTCTATAGCAATATAGATTTGCACGACGTTAACGTGGACCGCTACGTGAGTTAAGGGAATGTGACCTCCTTTTAAGGCACTGCCAGGCACTGCCAGTGCCTTAAAAGGACGTAACATTGTTTTAAAGGCACACTGCCATACTTGTAGCTACTTGCTCCCTCTATATAGAAAACTTCCCCAATCGGTGCCTGTTGGTCCCCCATGATCCTCTTTTTCTTATGTTAAATGAGAGCTGAGTTAATGAGATAGCCACCTGTCACAGTGACCGCGATGGCTCGCTGTGTGGTCTAATCCCTTCTTGCCCAGTAGTGGTGACGGTCTTTAAAAGGCTGTCTCACTAGCGGTCCACGTTCACGTCGTGTAAATCTAAAAGTCCCTATTGTTTAAAGGGACTGTCACTCGGCCACTTTCAAAGGAAAAGTAAAAAACAGAAGTGTTATTAATTATACCAGACTTGGTGGCTTGCAATGATGCACAGGTTTAGGATTCCGAATGAAAGTTCATGTTGCTTGGTCGCTACGTTCCCTTGCAAATTCAATTGAATTTATTCTTTCCACAATGCGATAAAAATGACGATAATAACATACGAAACAGCCTATGCACTTAGCAATGCAGTTATGGTAAAAAAATAATCACCAACAATAAAAGGTATAGTGCGTAAATTACAATAGCTAGAAATAACAAAACACATATCAAAACGTGGAGAGACAAACAAAAGCCAAATGCCTATCACAGGCTTGTCCCCGAAAATATATGATACATAATGATATACTAGATGTAATAAAGTCTGTCAAATGTGACTTAAGCGATATGCAGATATTTTCGTGTTCGACCACAACGTACAATCATTTCTACATCATTTCTATCCTGCGAAATGTAAGAAATATATGATGAGAGGAAAACTCCCACCGCTTCGCCATATATCATAGCTCCGTTGCGAAGCTCCAAAGCTTAAAAGTCAGGTGACATCCAAATATATGTTGATTCCTGTTGATGTGCAGGACCAAATACAAATTAAACATCTAAATATATTTCATAGATTTCTGAATATTTTTTTAAATAATTTTCTCAGACCTGCTTCGCTCCACCCTAAAAAATGTTCAAGATCCCATTCATCTTGTGACATCATCCGTCAAACATTAGTTAGCTAACAAGAAACATTTAGTATGTATAACTTCCCCCATCACATGCTCACAATTCTTTCATACAATACCTCAACATTACCTTCCTTTTCCTGACATAGCAACTCCTATGTTGGTATTATTAAGGTATATTGTATACAGGTGATCGGCTCTAGTGAAGTTACATACCAGATACCACTGTCTCTTGTTAGATCACTAATGATTGACAGATGATGTTACAAGATGAATGAGATCTGGGTGGAAATGAGCAGGTCTGAGAACATTATTTTTAAAAATATTTTAAAAATCTATGAAATATATTTAGATGTTTGAATAACAAAATATGAGTTGTATGCAGCACGGCACACCAACAGAAATCAACTTATATTTGGATTTCACCCGAACTTTTATGTTATTAAATCAACTCGACGTTTCAAAAGCTCTCAGATTATGTATCTATGATGTTTATAAACCTTGCCCAAACTTACCTTCAAGACCATAAGCTAGGTTTACGATAGGTGATTTAATGTTCTTTAAAGGGATCCGGTAACTTTGTCTCAGATTCTGAAACAAAATCCTGGATTTAGCTCATGCTGCAATAATAATCAAAAACCTTTAAGTCAGTCAGGAACCCCATGACTTTTACAAGCCGATCGCATGTCTGATAATCAAGATATTTATGATTGGAAATCAAATCCAAATTTTGCGTTTGCCAAACGGTTTTCATAACACTACAGTCTATTGGGGAAAACGAGTATGGTAAAACCGGTCACTCAAAGATTTTTACTTTTTTGAGGCGCTTCTTGATCATTCTGAGGCGAGATTTTTTGATAACACGTAGGGCCGTGCATCTCAATATTGTTAAAGATAACGACCAGTTATGGTCATGCGATTGCATTGTGAAAGAAACGTTGTGGAATCGACTGCAAGGTTCTGGAATCATCAAAATGATAAGAAATTTGGCCCAGTCTTTGTAAAGTTACAAGCACTGTACACATAAAGATGTATATGGGACTAGGCACACGTGCGATAATATACCTATCAGGTCCAAATAGATATAATAATTTACCAAATATATCAATTAGTAGGCGGTTTCTCGGCAAAATTTGCATGATCACGTATTAGTCGAAACATATTCTTTCACATTATTGGTAACAAGAGCTTCCAATTCATTTTTTGAGAGTGGGGCGTTTCCAAAACTGGCCTTTACCTTTAAACGATGCCTTTAAATTAAATCCTATTACTATAATGCACTGCGATTTTTCCCCCTTCTACTCCTTCGCAAATCAATTTTAAAGTGTGATTCAACCAAAGATGTTGCGAGAACACGAACATTTGATATAACAAAAATGCAAGTGTCGAGGGGTTGGGGTCGATGCTGTATTAACGGATCAATCTTTGGTTTTGTTCGCTTTGATGTTTTCCCCTCCCCGGTCGTGAAAAAGATATCGCCACCCCTGGATAGTATAGGTTCTTGACATGCTCTGTTTAAAATGAAGGAGTAATAGTCACAGTAGAATTAAATGTAGTGCCATCCAATGTCTAGAACCAATTTTAATAACTGCATGTTCATATTTGTCTTATTGCCAGTACCAATGCCATTTAGATCTACACTCAGTCTTGTGTAAATATAGAGCACAAACCATTAGGCCATATCCGTCCATTATCTTCCCTTCAAAATATTAATGAATATCTGCTCCGTCTAATCAAGATCTCATGAACAACTTAACAATAACGGAAACCTAGCTCTTTCAAATTCACCTCATGATCAGTAGGTGTCATTAGTGGCATTAGCCGTGAACAAAACCCCATTGTCTGGTATTTGTTTAGCTGTATTCTATCCCTTTTAGCGCGTGACTTTGCAATCCTTTAAAAAAAAAATTCAAGACGGGAGAAAGAAAAATGGTGGCGAAAGTAATCGATCAAGTACCAAATAATGGAAATGTTACCACGCGCTTGCGTAAGGCCATTAAATGTATTGTTCACATAATCATTTGCGGTGTGAAAGAAATTACGCCATCGCCATCATTATGAAATCGGGGTAATATTGTATGATGTATAGCACTTTATAATCTTTGCATGACATAGCACATAATTATCTTTACTTACAATTAGAAGAAAGGGAAAATCAAAACATGGTTTTAAAACCCAAACTGTCAAGCGAAAAAAAGTTCTAAAAAAAATAACAATAAAGTTAATCATTTGAATAACTAAGCACAAGCCATTAATTCGTCGACAGCTAAAGAGAAAATGTCTGAAAGTCCTTGTTCTGTTTCTTTTTAAAATTGTGTACTCAAGAAGCGTGGGTCCATTATCTCAAATTTTTAAAGGGGCATTGGCGGATCCAGGTTGCACAAAGACGCATACCCCCCCCCCATCCCCTCTTATGACGCACGTTGAGTCATATCTTGTTGGTCTCTCATGATTTTTTTTCTTCACGTAAAACAAATTGGTCTATTACTTATTATGTGATGATGTTTTAAACTCTATCGAAACAGACTATATATATATATAAGATAGCAAATACTTTCCTCCGTAGAAAGTTAACTTTAAAACTCATTCACAGTTCTTGGATATTGTAATGTTATCAGACATGGTTTGCTTTTTATGTAATACTTATGTAAAAATGTATAACTTTGTATTTGTTATTAGAACCCAGAAATAAAAGCAATCAAACAAACAAACAAACAAATAAACAGTTCAATGCGATGGAAAATGTTATTTAATATAATGGATTGAGAATAATAACTAGAATTTTGTTGTGCTTCACCCTAGGCTGTTCGGCGGGGAAATGTCGAAGAAGTAAAATCGAGGTTGGCAGATAACAAATACGCTCTACTCAATAAGATTGACAGGAACGGACTTGGCGCTCTACATCATGCATCGGCTTCTAATCAAATCGCTGTGATGAAAAGACTGCTCGAGCAGAAAGCCGGTAAGCCGACACAGCACTAATATCCTTTGGCAAGATATTAACCTGCACTTGCTACTCTCCACCCAGGTGTTAAATGGATACCCGGTAGGATGCGACCGTCATTGTTGGTCAAACAGTTTTTGAGCGTCAAGTAACGCCTGGCTGGAATGCTCCCCAGGGAGTGGATATTGTGCACACAGTGTGTGCGGGCAAGCACTGAATCCAAATACCGGGGTTATAGTATATTCGTAAAGAGACATTTGTATTAAGCGCTATATAAAAGCTAAATATTATTATTATTATTTTTCTTTGGCGTGGCTGGGGTATACGACCTGTATATACCGCTTTAAAATATCTAAGCATTAGTCGTTGGCTTGGAAGCGTTGATGTACCATCTTTCCAAAGCTTGACCTATAACGTCATGCCTGCTCTGCGTCCAACTTAATTACAGGTCATCGTAGCACAATTTTCAAGTGAGAACAGTGACGTATTCCCCCAAATACGCGGCAATACACGGAACAAAATTGAGAAGATTGAAAAAGAGGCAGGGAGAAATGAAAATGGAAAATTAACGCAAAAAGAAAACAATGTAACCCTCTAATTCCATATTCTCCCCTAATCGGTGACATTGTAAATTTGAATTTCATCCACCAAGTAAGAATACCCCCCCCCCTACATGGTGCCATTACGTCATCAGAGGCTCGGTCAATGTGTTCCATAAACTTGATAAATGCCCCCCCCCCCACCCGCTCCCCCCTCAATGAACAAGTGTCAAGTTAATTGTGCTTTAACTAGAAGACTAATGACAAAGTCGTTAAATCCCTAATTTGCCCTTTACCTATTCAAAGAAATCAACATCAGAACGACAGACGGGAATTCGTCAACGCCCCTCCACCTTGCGGCCAAGAAGGACAGCGTCGAGGCCGTCAAACTCCTCTGCGTTCACCGAGCCGACATCGAAGCACATCAGACCAACGGATGGACGCCCCTACATGTCGCCGCTAGATACGGGTCGAGAGAGATGATAGAGGTACGTAGTTGATCCGGTCAACAGATTAAAAAAAAACTTAATCCTCTACAGTTCGGATTCTGTATTCTATGTTGATATACGGTCATTTATTTCTCTCCTATTGTCTCACTTTGTTTTGTATGAAGAGTATTTCTACTTTGATATTGATGTCCATTGGTTTTTATTTAAGAGGCTGGGTTTGGTTTAGTTTTAAAGCGACTGTTGAAAAATTGTTACAATGTATTTATTCCAATTTAAATACAGTCCAATGTTATGTATACCGTTTGATACGTGTTCTTTTAAGGATCGCCGGATAAGTTGCAAGGTATTTCTATCAGTAAAAGTGAAGTTTCTAGATTGTCTTCTCGCAGACATGATGGTAGACGGTTTGGCTACAATCCATACAAAAAGGACAAGTTGAAATTTCATATATAAATATATGTGGGAATAGTGAGGAAATGGCATCATCAACTTGCAGCTAATTTGCATACAGCCTAACGGTAGGCCCCCTACTTATTACTTTTTCATGAAATTATGCGAAAGTTCCATAACTCTATAACTTTCTTATTTTTCGTCCGATCTTTATGAACCTTTCACCGTTATGTTTAATGTTAAATGTTCCCTAATTATATAACTCAAATTTCAAATGGGCCTGACTTCCCCTTCAAATTCTGGATTGTTAACTTCATTTATATCATAATGCAATACTGACATATACATTGTAGACTCATCTTCATCATTTTTTCTTCTAGGTTATGCTTGATTTCGGAAAGGCTGACGTTAATTCTCTCGACAATGATCTAATGTCACCTCTTCACGTTGCAGCAACCAAAAGAGATGCTGACATTTGTTTAGCATTGGTAAGCATTTGTAGCGGTTTTAAGTTTTAAAAAAGAAAATTACTCTAAACCCAGGGATATTGGCTCTTTTTCTTCACTCCAAAATTATTTGTAAAGAACATGTGACGAAGAGGAAATTTTGTCGGGGTTGGGGCCATGGGGGGCATATGCGATTTGCCCAAAACTATCTGACACAGCCCCAACTGGTGAATATTATTTTAGATAAAAAACCCTCCAAGAGCAAACGGATCCAACATCATCGAAAGGTTTAGGGCTGACACTAAATACCGCTTACGTTTACTTCGCGTTTACCGGGGTAAACTCATCTACAACGTGTCTCGTATGGCCACCGACATTTACTTTGGCAGCAACTTGGTTTTCAAGTTTCCTGTGATTAATTGAAACCGCCAAAATATTATGTTAACTTATAGAAACTAACGCAATACATTTTTTCTTTCTTTTTCTTTCTTTCATTTTCCATTTCTTCTTCTTGCAGATAAGTCGTGGAGCACTGCTGCAGGCTATGGACAAACACTCGGCCACGCCCTTAATGGGGGCAGCCTCTGTAGGCAACGCAGCCACCGCCAAAATACTTATTGAAATGGGTACGTACTGAGCTATGTCCAAGAAACCGTTGCAATGAAAATCAATAGCTCCTTTCAAAGCAATACAAAAAATTGAATATAGCATAAACGATCAATAGGTATTTGGTAACCACATTGTCACGCGATAAATTATACCTTTATTGTTGCTATTTTATTAAACGGAGACAAAATGATAGCGTAAATACTGAATATATTGATTGATTGATGGATGGATAGATGAATGGAGCAAATGACTGATGTATTAATTGATAGATTGATCGATTGTCTGATTTTTTTTGTCTTCTTTTCTTTTTAAATTTGTTTGCATTTGTAGCTCCGAAATGCGGAATAAAGGTGGCTGATTATTTGAGGGACCATGACAACGAGGAAAACTCCGTACTTCACATCGCCGTACGGAGTAGGAAGCTTGAGGTACACTTTCCTATATCACACAACATGACAAAATAATGTCTTATGCCTCGATATGCCTTATGCCTTAATATGTCCTATGCATTATTTCTTATGTCTCATGCCCTATGTTTTATATCTTAAGTTTTAGAATTATGTATTATGTCTTATGCCTACTGTTTTATGCTTTATGTCGTATATCTTTTGTCTTATGTCGTATACCTTATGTCTTATGTATTATTTCTAATAAGATAGTTACACTCTAATTTTGTCCATTAAATTAATTAGATCGATATTGTTACAGCGACCAGCGACGCTGTCGATACGAAGTTTGTCTGACAAAATATGCAACCTTTCTATTTATTACACCAGGGGGGTGTTTCACGAAGATCCTAAGTTGAACTTATTTCTAAGTTGGACTTAAATATTATGGAAAGCCATTAGCATCTTTGAAAATATTTTGTAAAAGTTATTTTGAAAGGCATTAATTGTTTATTTAAATCATTCATATTTTCTATCATCAAGGAGATTTCATGTGCTGGATGTGGAATTTATAAAAAGTCTAAAATACTTAAATATATGCTTTTGAAAATATTTCATTTTAAGACTCCAATGGCTGTCCATAATGTTTAAGTCCAACTTAGAGTTAAGTTCTACTTAGGATCTTTGTGAAACACCCCCCAGCAGTGAAAGTGGGGACTAGGCACTCCCGTTCAGAGTGACTTCGGACAAATTTATTATGTGTTTATTTTATTATTTATCATTATTTTTTTTAATGTCTTTGTGCTGGTACAAGGAAAGTGAGAATCATTCAACACTCGGAACATAAACCGGTGGGGGTTGCATGATTTAGAAAGAAAAAAGGGAGAGTCCACCTCCATAACGCCAAACTTTATACATGTGCACATTCTTCTCATGACAGGTTGACCGTCAAATACGAGGCGCCATTAGTGACTTTTAGATTTGCGTGGACTGATACGTGTGACGTCCATTCAAGGCAGTGCATTAAAAGGACGTCGATCGTAGCATAGACCTATTGTCTTCGTGCGAATCTAAAAGTCCCTACTTATAACTGGTGTAGGACTGCGGAGGACTGCACAATGTCAAAATGATATCGTTAAAAAAGGATATGAATGCAAACTTAACTGCGCAGACATTGTGTTGAATCGCTGTTCATGGGTTGAATTACCTTCACAAAACCGATTACGTATTAATTACGCAATCAAAATAACGCCTCGTGTACAATAGGCGTAGATGGAAGTAGCGTTGAAATTAAACAAAAAAAAAACATTATTACTTGACTTATAACCGTACAAACGCTGTTTTAAAATATGAAATATGTATTTCTTTTACAGTTGGTTGAACTGCTCCTCCAACACGGCGCCAATACAAACGAACAGAAATCGAATGGGGCCTGCCCGCTTCATGAGGCCGCGGTCACCGGGGCAGGGGACATTGCGCATGCGCTCTTGCGCTATGGGGCCTCCATCATGATGGAAGATGACGAAGGAATGACGTCACTGCACAGGTGAAAATCTATTACGTTTATAGAATTATTGTCTCCAAATTTAATTTCACTTCGGCAAAAATGTAACCTTAGGGGCTTGTTTTATGCGAATGCTAGTGCACTTGAATTAAAAATTGAATATTCATAATTTGAGTATTTTCGGTGCACCATGTAGTAGATTTACTGGGAAGGTTGTTGAGATATTCTTATGTTTAAAGAACCCGCTTGTGGGGCGTTAAGAGGAATAAGTATTAGGGAAAGAAAGGAAGAGATGATAATGGATTAGAGATTTATTGAACACTTATATATACACGAGATTGATCAAGATTGAGAAGGTTTTGAATTGTTCCTCTTCAAGATGAACACATTGACAGAGCACACTGTTTGAAACGCATTGAGACAGATATCCTTCTTTTCACGAAAGAATACCTATAAGTCAGAAAATCTTTTCAGAACTACTCCACAGAGGAATACCTACATTCTTTATTTTCATTCTTCATTTTCATTCTTCAACTTTGATCTATTCACAACCTTCTCAATCTCGATCTTTCGAGCATTTTCTCATTGAATTATCCAGTCATTCCAGTCCTAAAGCATGTATTTATGACTTTTTGAAAAGTCAAATTTTCTTTCAGGAAAAGATAATAGTTTCTTTTGAGGACTTGCATAGCTCATTTTTATCATTGTTTTTGTTCTTCTTCTAACAGGGCTGCTATGCATGATAGATGCGGAATGATCAATTTGCTCATCAAAGAGGTAAAAAATGAATGCTAAGAACATCCGCTTTCATGGGATTGCATAGTAAAGAGAGAGCATGAATTCGCTATTAAAGTTCTTATCATAATAAATAATGGAGTAAAAACAAAAAGATGTCGTGTCTTAATTGAAACAGCCGCTTGACTAGATAATAGCTCGCCCAAATAATGTCAAAATGGAGCTATTCACGAAACGGGTATGAATTCTTGCAAAACATGAACGACAATGCTCTATCTACATGAAGCGGGGAGAGAGAGATGATGGTTAATAAATTAGAAAATGATACGTTCTAGAGATACACATTCAATTGAAAATTTATGAGAAGCCATCGCCCCCTCCCAGAATCTGGAAAGGGTGCCCTGTAAATACTGTACGATTCGGCCTACATATAAACTGAAATCCTTTTGACATATGTGCAGAAATAAATGACATGTACATGTTGTATACGTGGTCTGCAAAATCGAGACAAATAGGTAATTAACAATGTCCATTTTATCCAATATCCGCAATTAGTCTAAATGAATTCATGATTTTTTTTTTTCTGATAGGGAGCGGAGATCGAAAACCGTGACGACTATGGTTTCACGCCCCTGATCTGTGCTGCCTGGAAAGGCCACAAGGGGGCTGCTTCTGCACTCTTTAAGTACGGTGCAGACATCGAAGGTTGGTTTCATTTTATTCTTATTAGAAAAATCAAAATAATTCAAATTCGAAATCGATGAATATGTATTTCGATAAACCCTCTTGACATACGGTGCAAACATCGAGCGTAAGCTTCATCTGAAGCCAGTGTATAGGCTATACAAAATGCGTCAGGTTGATTCTTGAAACGTCTTTGCGATCACGTTGACTGTAAACATCGTGAAAACCCCGTGAAACCTAATTGCATGCCCAAATGAAGATTTTGTTTTTTAGAATGAGAGAAATTGTGAACGTCCCTTGAAACACAGTTTTATTCTCAAATGAACATTTTATTAGCGATGGATGAGAAATCGAGGACTTGCCTTCACTGGGCGGCAGAAAATGACCGACCCGACATCATTGAGCTCCTGATGGATCACGGAGGTGAGAAGCTAGTCAACCATCTCGACAAGAACGACCACACGCCACTCTACTACGCTGCCGAAGTCGGTGACCTGGAGGTAAGTTAGAAGGAGGTCATTATGAAGTCGTAATAAATCATTTTGAAATTACAATCTTCGATTTCTCGCGCCGCTTTAAAGCGTTTGTGACCTTTTAACAGGAAACCGAGAGTGATATATTTAATGGGGGCACTAGGCGCAGAGATGCTCCGTCAATTGTGAATCTAATATGTAGCTTCTTTAACAAGCAAAAAGAAAAAGAAAAGTCGTTATGACGTTCTTGGGATACGTTTTCATTGCAAAATAACTGGGATTCTTCATCAGTGCTCCCTAAAAATAAGCAGCACCACCGACTCTTTTATTCAGAGGCGCGAACAGGACATCAAAGCCAGAGTCCTGGAGCAACCCAACCAAGATGATTGATCATCTGTCACATCTATTACAAAAGTGGAGACGATTCATTTCAACACCTACGTCTTATTATGTTTTTCTTTTCTTGTTTATGTCTTTGTCATAACGTCTCTGTTCCTTTATTCCTGAAGTATCAATAATGAGATGCAACAACAACAATGATTTGTCACCAGAATTAACATATAATTTAATGCAACACCAACTGCAGATTCTAAAACTGTTGATAAAAAATGGTGCCCAGCTTGATGTCCGTGATACGACGGGAAAGACAGCACTGCATGTAGCCGCCAAGTAAGTCTCACCCCCCCCTATGATATAGTTGCAAAGTAATTATTCTGAATTATAGTTTAAACCTTTACATCTCATAGAATAAAATATTTTTAGTAAAATTTAGAAACACACAAGTTAATGAAATTAACGTATTTTAAATCCGCAACGCAAGCTACACAAACAGTCAAAAGACGACGCTGTGTAAAATTTAAAAAAGAAGATAAAAATGAAAGAAAGAAAGAAAAAAGAAAAAAGAAATTACGATAATTTTAACTATGATGATGATGACGATAACGGTGGTAGTAGGCCTAGTGTTAATAATGGCGATGTTGATAACGGTGACAGTGATAATGCTTATGAGAATGACGAAGAGGAGAAGGGGGATGATGATGATGATACTGATAATGGTGATAATGATGACGACGAAGAAAACGAAGAGGTAATTATATACCCCCTCCTCTCCTTTCAGGTTGGGGCGGCAGGCATTTTCTGAGGAGCTACTTCGCCTCTGTCCTCGACTGCTCACCGAAGAGGATCTTCAAAGCCAGACCCCGCTTCATCTGGCCAGCAGCAGCAGACATCATTACCTCGTGCAATCCCTCCTACGATCTGGCTCTGATGTCTCTAATAGGTAATGCCCGTTGCACACGAAGCGTCATTTTCACTGACGCCAGACTGCGGCAGTGACTGGCGCAGTCTGTTGGTGCGTCATGCGAAAGAGACATCGTTTATTAAAAAGTGAATGCAAAATAAATGTGGCGAATATTGCGTTGAAATTTGGCCTGCATAGTTTATTGCTCAAATGCGCAGATGGTAAAGCAATTGAAATGACGCCTCGTGTGCACAGGGCATAAGATTTGTGCGATCCTTTAAAGTAGGTTCATCTTAAATTTGTAAAGTCAATCTTAAATTCTGGTAATGGAATAAGATTTTGAATTAAAATACTAATAGCTTAGAATGACATTTTGAGAAAAAAAACTAGCTCAAAATAACATTTTGCAAAAAAAATAGCTTAGAATAACATTTTGAAATAAATTAGCTAAAAAGAATAATTTTAACTTCTTTATTATGCGGTAGACGGGCTGTTTGTACCAGTTAGATATAATTAAACAAACGAAAACTTGCTGGAAATCATGCTGTTTGAAAGCACAATTACATTTTGAGACTGTTATTTGTTTAATGTAAAGGAACTTCGTGACACAATGCCACTTTTAAAAAAAACTTTTTTAACTTTCACTTGGACAACACTGAAGCTGCGAAATACATCCAAATAATTTACAATCGAGTCTTTGAATCTATTAAATTCCTGAAAATAACTATGACGTTTGTCGAATCAAACCAGGGACGGAGATTACAAGACGTCATTGATGTTGGCAGCATCTAACAACGACGTCGAGACCATGGTCGTTCTCATCGAAAACCACGCCGACATCAACGCAGTCGACAGCGACAAGGTAAGTTACTTTAACCCCGTGTGAAGATTACAGTAATATTACGATATTTTTTTTACAACGCGATGAGTTTCTGAGAATATTGCATCAACATGTACGGAAGGACTTGTATTTCAGTGTCAACAAATCATTATTAAGCATTATAAGCTTTAAAATATACTTTAACGACTTGTGGCCGCAGTCGAACTCGCAAAATTCGTAATTTTAATTAGGACTTGATTTCAAATCCTAAAACGTTTCATGAAGACGGTGTAGATACTGACCCAATGCGATTTCTGTTAATGTCCATATATAACATCCTGATAGATCAGTTGTCACGAATAGTGACGGAAATATTGCATACATTACTAAAGGCATTGTAATTATCCGTATATGTTTCTTACGTCGTTGTATACTATTGCGTTATCTCTAATCACAACAAATATGGATTTATATACAGGACCACTAATAGTGTTTGAATAATAGTTTTCTTCACGAATGATAACGAACGCGGCCGGAATTATAACACGAAACTTAACATATATCCTCTTTCGAAGAACACCGCCCTCCACATGTGTTGCCTTAGCAACGCGACGGATGCTGCTAACCTGTTACTCGTGAATGATGCCGACCTCACCCTCATCAACGATGATTCTCTCACCCCACTACAACTGGCTATTGAGATGGATGCCAAAGATATTGCCACGGCTATCATTCGAAGTGACAAGTAAGTAGCCTACAGTCAAACCTGTCTATAGCGACCACCCAAGGGAAACGCACAAAGTTTTCTTTGTAGACATGTTCCTTTAGTACATGCTTCAATGTGAAACCATGTCCAAGGGAAACAAAAGATGTGGTCTTTGTAGACAGGTGGTCACTAAAGCAGGTTCGACTGTACTTGTTTTAGGCTATAATTATGTTATAAATATCTTGAAGGGTGCATTTTAATTTTTAAGCAATGTCTAACATTACAGTCTGAGGAATAAAATGAGTAAATGGGTGAACCGGTAAGGAGTTTAGTTTCAGTATTCTCAAAGGATGACATTTTTTATTAACTTGATCAATCGATGAAGTGAAGAGATTCATGACACATTTTTTGTTTAGGGGGAGCATCTACATGTATATTTAGTCATTGTTATGGGGTACCTCATTTTCATTTTGTCATAGCCAATCGTTGCCGAAAATCGGGGAACCAAAACCTTTCAACTAATTTTACGACATAGAATTGACATTTTAAGCACTTCATAACCACACAAATGTAGTTATGCGGACTTTTTTGTTTGTTTAGAGGGGGGGGGGGGGGCTTCTACGGGCCAGACACAAGACTTCGTTTTAGGTATTTTCTCTAAAACCCACATTTATCTACATGTAAGTGATTTTTTATTTCCTTCACAATTAGTCTACTTTTTAATCATGATATTATTTCTCATGTTGAAGGTGGGACTCGGCCATGTCAGCCTGTAACCAGGAGAAGTTGACACCCATGAAGGCACTCATTGAAAAGCTCCCGGATGTCGCCATGTTAGTCTTCGATAAATGTGTCGAGAAGTCGGATCTGCCACCCAACGATCCCCGTTACACGGTATGATACCATTAAGCGTATTAGACCAGCTTTTCATTAATTTTGATGCATGCAGCTCAAATACTAAATGTGCAGACGACAAAATCATCATCAATATTAATCTCATATTTGATATCAGAATATCTGCCGACATAATTTGCTGACAAAGTTCATACATCCATTTTTAGGGGCAAAAAAAGAGCACTTTTATATGAAGATGACATTTCGTTTATCTGAAACAGCATTAACAAAACCAGACCCTTAATATGTTTCAGTTAGGTTCACGCATATCAGTTGGAGATAGTATTTGAACTGTTTCATAAAGTACACGGGTCCACATTTCTATTTGATAGTCATATGGATATCAGATGGGACATTTTTTTGCCAACATACACTATTCACGCATAATTTCGTTTTGTTCAGAGGTGGAAGGGCATAACCAACTCTGTTTTAAAGTCTACTATTTTAATAACACCCAAAATATTCAGTTTGGAGCTACCAAACTGAATATTTTACTGATCAACGATAGCTCATAATATGAGTTTGATGAATAATATATGCATACCCGGTTGATTGGAGCTTTCGAACTCGAGTGGTTTAAGCACTTGACCTAAAATGTAAAGGTCCGACATGGCACTAATGTCCTAGGGCAAGGCATTAATCTACATTTTCCAATCCATACCCAAGAGAGAAATGGGGACCTTATACGATGACGAAAGCTTTGTGCTAGTGATTGCCATATGCCCTCACGGTGACCATAATATGATAGGAATGCTCCCCAGGGAGTGGAAATGGTGCATATCGTGCGTAAATGAATCCGATAAACCGGGTGATAATAATTTGTAAAGCGCTTAGAGACGGTTTTTCGTATTAAGTGCTATATAAATCCCTCTTATTTTTATTGATTGATAAACGATTATTTATTTATATTTCCTCAGGTAACCTACAGCTTCAAATACATCGACCCCGGCCTTTCCGATGAATCTTTCAGACATAACGGAGAAAGATATGCAGCTTTGGAGGTAAAGTACACCGTTGCACACAGAGAGACTAAAGACATAAAGAGACATAAATTTGTTAGAATGAAAATACAGCAATGAACCCCTCAACAAACCCCAAACTCTTTCGGATGATGACGTCAAAGGTCGGTCCCCAGACGTAAATAATCATATCTAATTGAAACACGTCTGTAAAACCCAAATACAAACATACGTCGTCCTTTGCAATTTTCACCTTTACTATCTATTTGTTCATGTGGCCCTATATACGTCCTTTGAATTCAAATGTCAAATGATTCTGATCTTCAACAGACGATGTCAAAGTGTGGGCGACAAGAGCTCCTGGCCCATGAACTCTCTCGAGGTCTGATTGACCGGAAATGGTGAGTATAATCTAGGAGATACCATTTAAAGCCCCACTGCACTACTTATAGCTACTTGCGCCCTCTATATAGCAAACAATGCCTAATTGGTGCATGTTTGTCCCCATGATCCCCTTTTTCTTATGTTAATTGAGAGCTGATTTGATGAGATAACCACCTGTCAGTGACCTTGCAGGTAGGTCTAATCCCCCTGGCCAAACTAGAGCAGAAGGGCTTTAAAACTCCTTGGTATAACTTGAAACGAGTTCACTTGACTCTCACCAAGCTCATTGGACGTTCGCATGGGCAAGATGGATGTTTCTCGAGTGTTGGCGTTAAATTTGAATTAAATCTTGAGTGTTATTTCAAAGACAAACTTATAATATAAAGGTCGTTAACAATTTTGGAAGTAAAGAACATAATAATCCAAATGTAAATATCCTATGAACGGGTTCATAATGGGTTGAAAGTCCACCCCCCCCCCCCCCCTCGAGAGTATAGAGCGCAAAAAATTGACGAAGTCCGGATGATAAAATCCGGATTCTTCCTTTTCAGATCTCCGGAATGCATGATTACCAGCAATTCTTTATCAGGTTTGAACAGTATGAAAGCTCAAATCTTCACTCTTTACCGCGTATGCCTGTGCAGTTAACAACCTAATTATTCATACCCTTACCACGTTTTTTATTTGTTTATGTATTCTTGTGTTACGAAAAGAACAAAAGAAAGAAAATTTTACGAGGGGTATGAATACTTTAGTTGTAAATTGTGTATATCATATGAAAATTGGTTCCATATTTTATATACTTTTTCATTCGAGAGATCAATATTCATTTTAATCGTATAATTCCAATCATCCTCCTCATCAATCTTTGCAGCTCCTTTTTCATCCTCCTCATCAATCTTTGCAGCTCCTTTGATCATACTTCGAAATAGCCTCAAAGATAAATCCTCTTTTTTGTATTTTTTTTGTATTTGCTTTCAGGAATATCTGTTCCAGATATGTCTTCTACACCCACTTCATCTTATACTTCTTATTCGCGGTTGCCATGGTTTTCTTGAGTGCCGTAGCTGGGCGGGAATTGAGATACACAATGGATGGCATGTGTGCTCAGATTAATCTGACAAGCAGTTCTTACCTAGCATCAATCATCTATCAAGATCCGGTAATTCTAGCCTAATAAATTCATTTTAATTTTTAAAGGTAAGCCCCAGGCAGACATGAATTCAGATAGTGTTTTTTGAGGATTTAGCTAACAATAATTATTCATTACAGGTGAATGGAATATTTGTATTGAGGCACTTCACAAAGACGTAAGCCTTAGATTTGGTTACCTTACGCAAATGGTCTATTGCACCTGTCTTAACTTTAACAATATTACATTGTATTCTATTGTTTCCGTTTATTTTGCAGGACGGGATGTATTCCTATTCTGCAGTTAGTATTACCGTCGCACGTATCTACATCTTCTCCTATTCCGTCGTATCTCTAGTATTCGAAATTCCCGAGCTTATGCTTAAGGTGAGCACAGTAACCATTTTTACAGAAACTGCTTTTAAAGCCTTACTGCACTACTTTTAGATACTTGCGCCCTCTACATAGCAAACAATCCCTAATCGGTGCCTGTTGGTCCCCCATGATCCAAATTTTCTTATGTTAATTGAGAGCTGATTTGATGAGATAGCCACCTGTCAGTGACTGTGCAGGTAGGTCTAATCTCCCCTGACCAAACTAGTGCAGACGGGCTTTAAAACATATTTACCAAAGTCATTCGATTTCCTTAAGTATGACAATTAATTGAGGTGCCATCAAGCATTAAAGCAATAAGCTTTAATCTCCATGTTTGATAGGGATTGGTGTGTGGTGAAGAGAAGATAAGACAGAGAAAAGGACAGGTGCAAATATGCGAACCAGGAGTGGAAAATATCATGTGAGAGGTACCACCAAAAAATAAATATATCATCGAATATTTAAAAGTAGAAAAATCAAAAGTCGAAAACTAAAGAAATAGAAAGTTATCATTCGTGTTGATTTCTGGAAATACAGAAATGTTAAAAACAACACTTTAAAATAGCACCTAAAGAAGGAAATGGTTATTTCGGAGTTACGAACCGGATGGAATTGTGGACATGGGAGTCTGGGACGAGAGACTACCTCAAATAGGTTTCATTCGCATTTAATTGTAATCTTATTGTTTCAACCCTCACTGTATTTTTTTTCTGAGTGAATTTGATTTATGTTCCAAATATCTTCACAAAGGCGTCAAACTATATTTGAGATTTAAAAAAGAAAAAGTGACATGTAACCAGGGGGTGTTTCTCAAAGTCTAAGATCGACTTTAACTTGGACTTAACTATGGCAGGCCGTTTATGCCACTGCTTGCTCTCACCATTATGATCTTCAGATATTATATTTTCCTTCAATAATGAATTATCCACAAATGTAAATTCTGTAGATTTGTGACCATGATTTGAACGTCCCTTGAGAGACCAACGCCAGTAAACGGTGAGAGCAAACGGTGGCATGAACAGCCTGCCATAGTTAAGTCCAACGAGAAGTCGCTCTTAGTCTTCGTGAAACACCCCCTGATGTATTTTTTTGTTCACCCTGCACACGTACACAGCGCTTGCACTTTCTCCTGGAGACTGGGAAGTACCTCAACATGGTGCTCTATGCTACTGCCATCCTCTACACCTACCCACCAAATCAGGTGCCCTGTATCCCAGAATACATGTTTGGGGTGATGGCCACGTTCCTAAGCTGGGTCAAACTCTTCTCAAACCTTAACGTGTCAGTGAGATAATTTTTGTATATAAATCTATTTAGAATTTGAAATATTATTGCAGTTATTTACTAACTGTGTTTAAAGATTTTTGTAATCATTATGATGAAAATCGGTCCGTTCCCAAATATATTGTTTACGTTTAATTTCCGAGAACAAAGCGATAACATATATTTTTAATGAAGGCATACAAACAAATGAAGATAATAATAGCAATCAAAGAAGAAGAACAAGAAAAACAACAAATGTCTGAGGATTGCCAAAAAGAAATATGAATATCAAATGAAGTTTGCAATATCAAATAGAAGATGAATCTTTTATTAAATATATTTGTGGCATTCCACCCAGTAAATAAGATCGATTGATCGATCTGTATCAATAAGGTCGATTGATCGACCTGTATTGAAAAAAACACAAGTCAGAAAAAATCTTGGAACCAGCGGGATTTGAACCTGCCATCTACTGCTTGCCGGGCAGCGACTCTACCACCAGGCCATCACTGGTCCATGGCACAGTCACTATGAACTAGAAACAAATACCTAAGCTCTCCTGATTAATTCTGACTCATTAATATTCATTAGTCCGCCATAGGACAGTAACTTTTATAAATGTAATGCTTCCTGGGAGAAATTTCAATTATTAAATATATTTGTGGCATTCCACCCAGTAAATAAGATCGATTGATCGATCTGTATCAATAAGGTCGATTGAACGACCTGTATTGAAAAAAACACAAGTCAGAAAAAATCTTGGAACCAGCGGGATTTGAACCTGCCATCTACTGCTTGCCGGGCAGCGACTCTACCACCAGGCCATCACTGGTCCATGGCACAGTCACGATGAACTAGAAACAAATACCTAAGCTCTCCTGATTAATTCTGACTCATTAATATTCATTAGTCCGCCATAGGACAGTAACTTTTATAAATGTAATGCTTCCTGGGAGAAATTTCAATTATTAAATATATTTGTGGCATTCCACCCAGTAAATAAGATCGATTGATCGATCTGTATCAATAAGGTCGATTGATCGACCTGTATTGAAAAAAACACAAGTCAGAAAAAATCTTGGAACCAGCGGGATTTGAACCTGCCATCTACTGCTTGCCGGGCAGCGACTCTACCACCAGGCCATCACTGGTCCATGGCACAGTCACGATGAACTAGAAACAAATACCTAAGCTCTCCTGATTAATTCTGACTCATTAATATTCATTAGTCCGCCATAGGACAGTAACTTTTATAAATGTAATGCTTCCTGGGAGAAATTTCAATTATTAAATATATTTGTGGCATTCCACCCAGTAAATAAGATCGAATTTACTGGGTGGAATGCCACAAATATATTTAATAATTGAAATTTCTCCCAGGAAGCATTACATTTATAAAAGTTACTGTCCTATGGCGGACTAATGAATATTAATGAGTCAGAATTAATCAGGAGAGCTTAGGTATTTGTTTCTAGTTCATCGTGACTGTGCCATGGACCAGTGATGGCCTGGTGGTAGAGTCGCTGCCCGGCAAGCAGTAGATGGCAGGTTCAAATCCCGCTGGTTCCAAGATTTTTTCTGACTTGTGTTTTTTTTTTCAATACAGGTCGATCAATCGACCTTATTGATACAGATCGATCAATCGATCTTATTTACTGGGTGGAATGCCACAAATATATTTAATAATTGACATTTCTCCCAGGAAGCATTACATTTATAAAAGATGAATCTTGTTTGTAACTATACAATCTTAAATGTCGATAAGTAATCAAAACATTTTAGGATACAAAATATAAAAGCATATCATAAAATAAGTCGAATTTTAAAGGAAAAGAGAAATCCACTAAAATCAATATCAAGTCATTCAGAGCGACAGTGGAGTCTTCTTTTGTTGACCTTCTGGATATTGTAGAGTTAGAGGTCTTTTGTTGGCGTTGTTTTTGTAGACAGATAGCGATATACCGACTCGGGGTTTTAATGAGAATAAAAACAATATCTAAAATGATTTAAAATCAAATGTAGAATTGCAGAGCGGAAGCGGAGCTCTTCTTTTGTGATTGAGATTGGAATCTTGAATAGTTTACCTGAAGAGCGAAGATGGCAGGAAGACATGAAATAATTGTGCTTGTATGATATTGACAAACAAACATAGGGTCTATACAGCCATGGCCATGAAGAAGCATAACTTTAAGTCGTCTTTGCAAAGATCCAGGGCGGATCCAGGGGGCACATTGGGTACGTAGAAAGGGGTGAATAAAGAGGGGGTAGAAAAGAGGATGTTAGCAAAGGAGAAGAATGAGAGAAATAAATTGCTACTCATGTTTATGTGACTCTTTTTTTTGGAGGGAGGCGTAGTTGCTTGTAAAAGAATTTTCGAATACTTGACCCCTTTCCCAGTCAGAGAATCCTGGGCGAGCTACCGATAAAATAATGTATACCGTCTTGAAATTGCAATTAAATCGGTCAACAAATGGTTGCTCATATTTTACCTTGGATATTCTTGTCTTCCTTTTATCTAATTGAATCTCACAGAATCGAATCGCTTGGTATTTACGTGCTGATGTTCTTTCAAACTCTACTTACACTCTTAAAGGTAAAGGTTGTGTGGTTCATGTATAGTCGGTTCATATTTTTAAGAATGTTTACAAATTATTGTCTTCATAGTTCAATATGAATAATACCTGCTTTGAAAAGTGAAATGTAAACGACTGGTATTTCAAAAGACTTGAGTGGGAGGACTATATACGGGCTAATTTATTTACTTCTCTTTCTTTCTTTCTGTCTCTTTCACTATTTCTCCTGAGCTTCATGGTCTAAGATTGTTTCTTTAATGGCAATGCATCTGGTTAGCCAGGTAATTAATAATAAATATTAATATCTGTAAAGCTCTAAGAGACGATTTCTTATTCAGCGCTTCATAGCTCCACAGAATTGTTATTACATGTCTATCAGTATATTCTATTATTTGTATGAAGTTAACCTTTTAAACGTACGGTACAATGTAACATAAAAAGAAATACATATATAAATCGAAATTGAATGACATTTAGGCAACTTTTTCTTTTTCTAATCGCAGGCGATGGCAGTATACCTTGGTTTGATCATGGCATTCGCCGTATCTTTCACGATGGTTCTACAAGGGAAAGTGGTAAGTCTCCCAATAAAATGATAACCATTCAACAAATCATCCGGTTGAGACGCATGATTCTTGATTTCATATAAAGCATGGCCTCGTGATCTCTGGCGTAAACATTGCGAATGATCCGATCAGACTCGCGTTATTCAGTATTCTTACAAATTAATTCTGCGGTTTTCTGATGGTTAATTCAAAAGGTCGAAGCTCGCACGCAATGGCGTATACTGGCTAGAGGCAAATTATGCAATTTTAATTTATAATATGCATGTTAAGAAAACCTTTCTAGATATACATGTATTGTAGAACTTTAAAAGAATATGAATGGCAAAGCACTTTGAAATTCTTTATTTTTTAAACTATATGAGGTATGGTTTATTCTGTAAAAGTAACCCACACTCCCCTTGTTTTAATATTTCGCGTTTGATGCATAAGATGTAAATTTGCATATTTGTATATATTATTACACTAACTTCCAAACTTTATACATTGATGCATGCTTATCTAAATGGCCACAATCTCGAGCTGCATTTTGGCACTCTTATCATTAATCAATTACAATAATTCTTGTTTTCTTCTTTTCCTTGTTCCAAAGTTCGGCTTCACCGATGAAAGGCTTTCGGTGATCGCGACCTTCACGATGCTCTTGGGTGAAATCAACAGAGGGGACATCTTCAATGCACGTATCGATCTCGAGCCGTTTGCCATGCTCACCGAATTGATTTTCTGCATCTTCATTTTCTTGATGCCGATGGTTTTAGCTAATCTGACGGTATGTATGTGTTCGTTGCCATAGCGATTAAGTGGCAGAAATGCCGGTAGTAGACGTGGTGATGGTGATCAGGATGTTTGTTTTGAGAAGAAATTGACAATTAATATTTCCAGAAATCGAGCGATTTTCATGACCTTGAGATAATTATAGCCTGATGCATCACCCATTAAATGAGAGAAATGTACGATGTCCGAGTAGACCTTTGTCATAATTACTTTTGGCTATATAGTCTTTGATTCCCTTTCTTGAAGAAAAAAAATTGGCCGTGTAATGGTAATATAATGAATGTGGAATTCTGATGGACATGTGCATTATGCTCTTGCTGATTTAATAGTGGAATGGAATAATAAAATGGTCATGTCATTATAACTGTTCAAGTTTTAATTGCGTTGTACATGTATTTATTTCACTGCACTTGTACAAGATGTTACAGTAAGAGCATTTAAAAATTTACAAAATATAACATTTAGTTGTCTATTTACATGCTCCAAGTCAAACATCACAAATTATTTTCAATATCATTCTATATTTTTAAAAAAAAACGTGAAGGATAGTCTTTTCTAGCATTTTTTTCTGAATTAATCTGTATTTAGGGGGGTTCCCCCTTTTTTGCTCTTATTCCAGATTGGTATTTCTGTAGGAGATATTGATGGGATCAGGAAGGATGCAACGCTGAAGATGATGGAGATTGAGGTAGGATTTATAATAAGATCAAGAGGACCCACTAGAGGTGGGCCGAAGTGTTCACCCCCTTCCAATGCACCTCTTGAGAAAAGGAAAACAAAAAACAGCCGAAAACAGAAATAAACAAACAAACAAACACTGTGAGTGTGGAAGGGCTGGTGAGATTTTAAAACATCATATTTCGGGGAGGCATTAATTTCTGTAGAAAAAAAATCCCCCCTCCCCCTCTTTTAATAATGTTGGCTCCGCCCCTGTGTTTAAAGGTGAAATTCAAAGAAGATCACAAATATGTCAACTAATGTATCACTAGAAACTGGTAAGCTAACAAATGGCCATCGTACAAGTTTTAGGTCAGCTACATATCGGGTAATTTATAAAAATATAAATACAACCACCTCCATAGCAGCTGGGATATACGAGAGATTCGCCGGAAAAATAACGATGTTTTAATGACGTCACTATATGGACCAACACTGCCCAAGCAGACGACATCCCATAGAGAATGAACGTAATTGCAAAGCTATTATTTCTAAAATTATGACGAGTTTAGTGTATATAAATGTAATGGCATGTCAAACCATTCAAAAGGGGATATGACCCGATTCTGATAACTAAAATCTTTTGCTTGTAAATACACAGGATAGGGGTTAATTAACAATCCAAGAAACCAGACTTTCAAATTGAAAACCCCCCGGAATGATATTAAGGACGGCATTTGTTCCCTCTTGAAACGCCGAACATACCCCGGTGTGTGCAGCTGAATATACAATGGCGTCTTATTTCGTTTACAAGCGACAGATTCCTTTATTTTTGTATCGCTGCATTTGTCATCAAAATAAAACCATGAGCGGGGTTTAGAGTGAGGCAATAGATTATACATTTAGCCTGACGGTACTGAAGTAAGAGAAAGAACTCAAGAGAAGATGAAAACACAGGCACTGAAAATGGGTGAGATGTCATGGGACATCGTCTGCTTGTGCAAGTCATGTCCATACTGTGATCTCACACATCTCAGCAGCGTTCGGAGAGCTCTTCAGGTGCTATGCCGGGGCTGTATTTAAGCGTTTTGTAATTTATAATAACCATTACTTCGAATGTTTCCAAGCATTGAAGTTTGATAACCTTGTCGAATCAAAGTTTCAACTTTGCAGTAATGAAAATAAAGTTAGTTTTTAAAATCAATGAATATCTACTTTAACGTATCACTTGTGTACATGCACATCTGTTTATTTGTTGACAAATACAATTATGTAAAAAATAAGGAGGAGAGATTAATTTCTAGGGGTGAGTAAATTGAACATCTTATTAGAGTAATCCCACTATAATAGTGGTTTACCGTTTCGAAGACTGGTCACACGTTGGCACAGGCTTTACAAATCAGTTAACACAAAAAACAATGAATAAACTTTTTGTTATGTACATACGGGATACGGGATACAAACTGCGGTGTGATTCAAGTGATTCAAATAATTCACGATTATCCCAGGGGTAAACATGTCACGGAAAATACAAGATAACCAATTCATTAAAATGACCTTCTACTGTGCTACATAAACGAATACTTTTTCCCCCCATTTTGAGAAGAGTCGTACACAGTTCTCAAGGACTGAACCAAAGTATACTGTTTAAACATACAGCTTCTAAACGTACATTTGTAATGTTAGATGATTTATTTTGTAAAGTAAAGCTTGCATAATCATGCAAATGGAAAACCAAATTATATCGATGACACACGCATGTTTGTAATGTTTGATTATTGAAAAGCTCGCATTAACATGAAGGAGATAAAATGAATGATATTGATTACATTGATGTTTGTTTTGTTTTCGCTTCAGGTTGACAACATTTGTACCTTGGATAGGAAGTTACCGGTGCGAGTGCAACGGTACTACCACGAAGACAAATTCACGGCACGACCCAATACAAAACTATGGGGCCTGTGGAAAAGCGTAAGTTAGGTGGTTTGATCATTTTGTTTGTAAACCTGACTGATAATTCAACAACCAGGTATTGACCAAGATTAATAACTTGAACAAAGTGCACTAGCGCATCGACTTGGTTTTGAACCCGGGACCTCCCTGTGACGAGACCACTTGCCCTACCACTGAACCATCGCACCTCCTAATATTTTTTTCGAAGTTGTTCTACCTCATCTCAGTAGTATATTAATTTTCATTTCGTCACATAACATTGTGTATACTCTACAGTCTACATGTTCCCTACGATTAGCTGACGTTTATTACATAAGTCCAGGGGGTGTTTTACAAAGACTAAGGTCGAATTTAAGTTGGACTTAAATATGGCAGGCCGTTCATGCAACTGGTTGCTTTCACCATTATGATCTTTGGATAATATTTTTCCTTCAATAATAAACTATCCAAAAAATGTAAGTTCTGTAGATTTGTGACCATGATTTATACGTCCCTTGTGAGACCAATGCCAGTAAATGGTGCGAGCAAACAGTGGCGGGAATGGCCTGCCAAAGTTAAGTCCAACTTTAAGTCGAGCTTCTTTGTGAAACACCCCCTCCCCTCTGGAATGCTTTGAGATGTGAGAATGCTTAGTATGATAATATCATGAGGGCACTTACTATGGATCCAGTAGAAAAACTGAACAGAATTGCTCCAATTTTGCGAAGGTGGGATGCATGGGTGCGAACGCGTTTGGTAAAAAAAGGGGGGGTGTTTGACATCCCCCCGCTTCTCCCCCACTGATCCGAGCTCCTCTCTCAAGTGGGCCATGTTATCATCATTACTACTTTCATCGCGACTATATCTGTATTACTACATATTATTGTCTGAAATTCATTCATTATTATTATTACATAGTTGCAAGATATTTCAGTTTCATGTGAGCTCCAGCATCAATCTATTCCATCTGTCATCGTTATATTGCTACTACCATCATGAAATGTACAAAATGAAACTTCTGCCATTACATATGAAGGAAAAACATCTGTTGAAACGTAAGTTCGTTTTATAGTGTGCTCAAGCAGCAATTCATTCAAATTTAAAACAGAGCAATTAAAATAATCACGGAGAATGACAGTATTAATTACTTAATATTGGTCACCTTTCGATCCAGTTCAAGCGAGTTTTTTTCCTCATCGCTGATGATGACGACCAAGCAGAGACGAACTCGTCTTCGCAAGAGGAAACGATGTCGGAGTTGTCTGAGCACAGGGCTATGTAAGTAAAACAGCGTCTGGTTTAAGAACATCACTGATAATGTAATAGAGCACTTTAGTGAGAATATATGTAACTTAAAGTGCTCTCTTAAAAAAAAAGAGTGAATTTTCACTCTATTTTCACTTTCTTGGGAGTGACGTCCGTGATCACTTGTTTAGGAGTGAAAATCGATTGATTTTAGAGTCTCTCTAAGAAGAAAAGAGTGAATGTTCACTCTATTTTCACTCTATTTTCACACTCCAGAGGAGTGACGTCCGTGATTTTGAAAATTCACTCTTTTTTTTTAAGAGAGTGTGAATAAAAATGCAATGCTTTGTTGGACCATGGTAATAATTAAGTTTAACACCAATATCCTACTTTTGTTTCAAATATATCATTCTGAAATCATACTCGATGTACTAATTTACGATAAAGACAGTTAAAGACACTCATGTTCACCTAACACAAAGTGAGTAGAATATAACTATCTTTGGTTGATAATGGTACGGATTTATAACTATTAGGAGACCAATATCTAACAAAGGAATAGCTCGGAATAATTATTTTAATTATGTTTATCAATTTCCATAAAACTCACAATACAAGAACACATACATTTGCCAAAGGTACTGTAAATAATATGCAAAATATTTCACTAGAATATACATAAGTTTATTATATAAGTACAAAGGAATAGCTCGGAATACCTCGACTTGAAATGTTAAAATTAGAAACAGTATAGACACAGCATTCAAATATACAATGTTCAGTAATGAATTAAGTAACTGTTTGGTATTTTACACATCAATGAATCAGATAGCATATAGCATAATATTTAATGAATAATCAGAAAAGTAACTTGAACGTTAGAAAACAAATCTAATCACAGATTGCATATCTTCTATCTTTAATTTGATTTTGTTATGTTCAGACTCAAGCTGTTATCAGTCCAGATGAAGAACCATGGTGACATTCTCAAACGTCTGGCAGAAAAGGAAGGTATCGATGTCGCCATCTTGACTAAAACATCTACAGTTAAAATGAGATAAGCATCATAAAGCATCGTGGTTTTAGGAGTATGGGTAGCAAAGTTCTGTACCAAGTGATAATCACTCCCTGCTGGCACACGATGGGTCACTCTTCTGCGCCGATTCCCTCGTCGAAGTGAATGGATTTTAATTTATTTAATTTATCTTTTTTTCTCCTTTTTTTGTTTGGGGGGGGGGGGGGCTTTGGCGTTTTGGGAGTGACTTTAAATCTTATTAAATATCTGTGAAATAGTAACGTTGTAAACCAGTCACAAAAAAGACTACCTTTGTCAAAACCACACAAATTATATCACCAAGTATTGAAGTCTTTGTTGGTGTTTAAATTATTTTCTCTTCAGTATTTTTGTATAACATGCGTTAAGATATATATATTACTAGATGTTTAGTTTGAAATATCCTATATTTATTTGATGGAGAACTTATATTGTTGTGCACTGAGAAATCATATATGTTTTATTTATTCAATGTTTGAGTTATTATGGAATGTGTCATTGGTTCATGAGTTGGTTGTGCATAGATAATATCTGATCTAACTTGTATTAACTGTTACTTAGGTAGTATAGCGTATCTGGAGAACTCAGGGAGTTGAAAAGCAGTTACGTACATTATTTCGGATTTGTTTGGAATACAAGAGCCAACGAATAAATCTAATTCTGCACCAATATAATAGCAATTGTACTCCCTCGTTCGTTTTAATGTCAAAGACGAGGAAGTTTTAACGTACCTTGTTCCAACGTTGTTATCATTGTGGCTACATTTATGGAATTTATGGAATTTATGGAATATTTTTAGACATTATATACCTTTTTGAAAATTACATTACTAAAATAAATTGTGGTTTGTTTTCAGTAAGTTTGATATAAACCTTGTCTTTCATTTGTTTGAGGTTGTCGTAACTGCATAATTATATTTTAGGCAACCGGGGAGGGGAGGATATTTACGGAATACTTTATTTCAAGACTTTTTGCCGCCTTTTGACTATTTACTTATGGAATTTACAGAATAGTTTGGGACCTTAAGACAATATATTTATTTTTAAGATCCATAGAAATAGTACGAAATTCAGTCTTTGTAAAGAGCATTGTGTATGAAAAAATCAAAATCAAAATACCAAGTCGTTGTTATTGTTATCATTTTGTTATTGTAATATTGCCATATAATAGATTTTCAAATTGTAATAAAAGATTGTACTCGTTCGCGAGATATTAGGGACTTTTAGATTATGCACGACGAGAACGCGGACTGCCCTTTTAAGGCAATGTGACGTCACTGCCAGTGCCTTAAAAGGACGTCACATTGCCTTAAAAGGGGCAGTCCACGTTCTCGTCGTGCAGAATCTAAAAGTCCCTATTACATCATGGCTTGCCCTACCTAACAGCACTTAATGTATACAATGTGCACCTTGACTGATGATCTACTTTGCATTAGTCATTCATATCAGGTGAATGTAATCATTTGTAACGAGGCACTGGACAATTAAAGACTTGTGAATTAAGTTTGATTACGAAAATGGCGTATAGGATGCTTTAAACCGAGCCCAGAGATAATATTATGGAACGATATGTCAATTAACAAATTATTTATCCATACCCCATTGCCATGCCGCCGAAAATTAATGCATTTTCAGTCAATACTCTACGATTAGTATTAGTAACAACGTAATATTTTCTCATGACAAGATGATTAACGTACAAATTTATATACTCACTTTACCTTTTCAGTTCCTTTTGCGATTTTAATGAGCAAATTTGTACTTCCAATAAAACGGTTTCCATGTATGCTCCGAGACCTCTCCCAGATCCCATAATAGGTACTATTCGATAGACGGGTTTACATATTAAAATCGTATGCATGCTTTTCAAACAAAGGTTGTTCGATCTTGACAACCTAAAAAGCTTGCCCGAGGCTTGCCAGATAAAGCGACACGTAATGTAAGCGGACTGCATTCCAAGTATTGTAGTTTATTCATCGTTAATGCAGGTTAATGGAATAAATTGTCACTAGGTCCCCAGGTTATGGGGCTTTCACATATACACTCCGGGGCCCGTACGGCGAGTAAAAACAGACATTTTGGGAATTTTCGGCCGGTGTCCGGCCGGTTGCCGTAAAGTTCCTACGGGCGCCGGGACAGTTTTTTAAGCCGTACGGGCGCCGTGGTGCTGAGTTGGCTGCTCCCAATTCTCCCGGCGTTTTTATCTGACCGTTAGGCCGTAGAAAGCCCGTAAGGGGCCCGTAGGGCACCTTACGGGTCCGATGCGGGCTCCTGACGGTGCCCGGACGGGCCCCTCACGATTTTGGGGGTAAATTTTCATGAAAAATCTTTACGGGCGCCTTGCGGTGCTCAAGTGTTCCGTACGTGTACCCTACGGCGCGCTCACGGGCCCTCAAGAGCCCCGGGTGATATGAACAACAACAGGCGTCTGCCGTCCGGGGACCATTTAAAATAAATATTGCCCGTGCGGGTCCCTCACGGCGTCATTTTGAAATGTACAACGCAGTTTTAAATACAGGAGGTGCGGATACCAGAGGACACATACAGAGTGAGTCAGAAAAAATGTCCCACTTTTTAAAAGTTGTATTGTTTGAATATGAAAACATGAATATTTAATCATGAGTTTCATGATATGTCTTGATAATATCCTCCCAGTACATTAAGGTACCATTTTCAATTAAATCTCTGCATGCATGAATGAACATCAGACAATCTTTACAAGACTGCCAGATCTCACTTGCGCCAAGTTGCTAGGTGAGGAATAAAATAATGTTTTGAACAAAGACAGCCAGTTTTTTTTTTCAATTATCCAATTAGCCAGACAGACAAAAACACACAAACACACGCACACACACACACACGCATACACCCACACACACACACACGCACATGCACAGGCACACGCACACAAATGAGCATTCCATTCCCGACAAGGCCCACCCAAACTGTTACTTTTTGTCGGGAATTCTTCTTATCGTACGAAAAGTTGAGTGGCCGCTGTCCTCTTGGTGCGTATTGGCGGATGTTGTGTTTCATGATAATGATGATGATGATGACGACGATGATGATGATAATGATGACGATGATGATGAATATTAAGATGATGACAATGATGGTGATGATAATGACATGATGGTGGTAGTGAATGTGTACAAAAGGGAAAGATTTGTAGGATTATGCCACTTAAACATTTAGCGATTTTGATAAAAATTAATCCTCAATAAGAAAAGGGGTAATTATGAAACAATTATCACCGTGTGTGTTGTGTGTGGGTGTGTGTGCGTGTGCGCGTGTCTTACTGTATTTGTTCAATGCACTGTTTTATTCCTCACCCAGTAACTTGGCGCAAGTGAGATCTGGCAGTCTTGTAAAGATTCTCTGATATTCAGTGATGCATGCAGAGATTCAACTGAAAATGGTACCTAAATGTACTGGGAGGATAACTCTATCAAGATATATCATGAAACCCATGATTAAATATTGATACTTCAAACAATACAACTTTTAAAAAGTGGGACATTTTTTCTGACTCACTCTGTAGTTCAGTGCACCGCACGGCACCCGGCCGGGCGCTTTGAGGACCCCGGCCGGGCTCCAGCATGGCATCTTCCGGGAGCCATCGGTACACCTGCTCATCAGACGGAGCCCGTAAGTTTACCGGCCGCCACTCGGCCGGCACTCTGCCGGCACCTTTACGGGCGCCTTGCATTTCACTCGACCAATTTTCTCCGGGCAACCCCCGGGCGCCGCAGAATATGTGACCACACATGCCGTAGAAATGAAAATCGGACGGTTCCCGTACGGTCTCTAAATCCACGGCAAGCCGCCGGGTAGGGAAAATCGTACGGGGCCCGGTTTATATGTGACCTAGGCATAAGACACATCCATAAATTTCAATGATATGTTAGTAAACCGGTCTATTCATCTGGGCCCCGTCTTACAAAGAGTTGATATCAATCGTAACTATGTACATAAGAGATAGGAGACTGCAAACTTGCGATTGATTGGAGGACTTACGATTGATTTGGATCGATAGTAACTCTTTGTAAGACGGGGCCCTGGTATGTACAACATTATGGATGGAACCTACTTCACTCATATATCGTTTGTTGCTATGTCTGACAGGGATCCTTAATTACGGTGTTTTGAATGCATTAGGTTGGTGGGATCATGTCCTTTTAAACTACTAAATTTATAGGATACTTTAGCTTATATTATTATTATCCCTGCATGCTCTTGCACTCGGTTCACAACACAAACGAAAAACGTGGTAAATAGGATCAATAGACCTGTCTACTTAATGTATTTAAATTTATGTATCAGTCACAACAAATCCCGGTTAACAACAATGGTATATTTGTGGATAGAATCCACTTTGAATACATTAGTTGTTGCTATATCGGGCAAATTTCAAGCCAGTTTTCCAGTTGTCAAGATAATCTTTTGGTAAAAAAGTATGCTTAAAATTAGTAAACAGGTCTATTGGGATGAGCATGAAGAAAGCGGCGGAGAAACATTTTGACATATATTTTTCCAACAAGATTGATGCAGACCATTTCTTTTACAAGGGTGTGCATCATATTCCGGGAAATTTTATGCAAAATGGATTTCCCCCAATTTCGGTTAAAAACTCAACGCATTTTGAAGTACATTCGTTTTGTTGTTACCATCCTTTCAATCATGTCACTCTTTTAAAACTTTAAAGTCAACACAATATGATAATGAAAAGAAAAACAAGGTAGTATGGTGTTTTCTTTTTAATAAATTCAATAAAGCAAACTGGATCTCCTTACAGGGAAAAAAAATCATGCAGTTGTGTTTATATGAAATTATCGAAGGCAAAGGGAAAGAATCGAATAATTGAAAGTGATATTTGTTGATTATTTTTGAGAGTTTTTCAGCAAAACGTTGCATTTTGCAAATAGTCTCAATAGAGACTCGGTATGTAAAAAGGTATCTATAAAATACTGAGCTGTATATATTAATTTGACAATATCATAAAATTAGAGTTTCATATTTTGACAAAGGTAAGAATTCTTGAAAGAATTTTGTACAATTTAGACGATTTAGAATCCTATTTCACAACACTGATCACATCACGCAATTTATAAATACTATCCTGTGGCACTACAAGATGTTTTTATAAAAAACACTTATACAAATTAAAATTGATAGGTGCGTATTATACACAAATACACAACGATAGACTGAAAAATTGACATGTACATTGATTGGTTGGAACATGAAAAAGTAATATAAGTTTATGAAAAAATACATAATCGTACTATAATTGTCTTCCAAATGTGGAATTTACATCATGCAAGTATGTAATTATCAAGATCGTACTCATAAAGATTTACATAATCAAGTCACTTTCTCTAGTTTCCAGTGCATGGCGGACTTGGAAATCAGTTACGAAAACTGAACGAACCTACCCTATATTTTGGAATAAAGACGGGTGTACCTAATAATTAATTTACATACGCACTACATGAAATTCTCGTTCAAATTAAGCGTTGGCCGTGTTTCGTAATAAACTTACTAAGAAAAGGGGGACATTTTAATATATTCAATGACGTTGAAATAATCATTACACGAACTCGAAATGAAAAACGTGTTTTTGTAATAATGATAATAACATTGTTAAGATTTTGATTGCTTGATAGTTAGCTGCATATATTTTATAAAAAAAACCCCAATTTAAACGAAAATACCTTATTTTCGTACAGTGGCGAATCCAGGATTTGCCGATAGGGGGGGGGGGCCTAAAATTTGAAAATCGCGCCGACGACCAATATTTCGGTCAGTGGGGGGGGGGGGGGGGGGGGGGTAGTGAGCATAATTTTTTTTTCTCGGTATTGGCTTAAATTACCCGTCATGAGCAGTTATCACCTCTTAAAATATTCAAAAGAATTTAAGATTGTAAATAGTAGTACCTTTGAACGATCAGGATGAAACTACATTTTAAATATGAACTAGTTTTTTCAATAAGCTTATGTGATGATTGTCTCAAACTTGTTCAAAGAATACGTTGGTACTCAGTGCTTCATTTAATATATCAAAAGTTCTAATGATACTAAGAGAGTTTTTTTTTTTTCTAGACAAAGATATCAAAAATGACACAGGGCTGTATAAAAACACCGCTTACCACAGGCAGGTCAAATTTAAGTTCCATCGATATCTAAATAACAAATATGCCGGCATAGAATAGCTGTTGCAGGAAGACTTTGGCTCTTCTTTGGTTTCAGCATTTGACTTAAGATTTTTTTTCATTTCTAGGCACAAAACACTCAATACTTCCATTCAATGGCATTTTCCTGCTAGTTTCCTGCTGTCGCAACAATGGTTATTGATCTTGATTTTGACAGCTATTCAAATTTTAATGCATTCTGATTACATTCCAAAACGCATCAAATTTTGCCGTTCGCTTCATGAATATAAGCGCGCAAATCTGTATCGATTTGTATCATCTGTTTCATCATCAGCCTCAAAGACGACAAGCTACAGATACATGAGAACGAAATTTGCCAACAATGTCACCTATGTCCATCACTCCATACGCAAAATCCATTTGAAGAATGACCGGGTCAAGTCCCTATTCGAAAACGATTGATAGTAGCGCCTTGAGCACCATGCATGGTGGATATGTGCGCTATATAAGTATCCAATATTATTATTATTATTCTACATCGAGGTAAAACAGTGGTTTATAACCTATCCTTGAGAAAACGTTGTATTGAAAGGCAATTATTTCATATTTCTGAGTCATTCGTTCAATTGAAAGTAATATGAGCACAGTAATAAGTTCTGTTTAAAAAAAATATTGAAAACACATCCATGGTAGGAACTGTTTTTATATCGAAGTAAACAGCGCTCACTGCATTTCCTTGTAAAAACGTCGGAATGAAGGATTTTTGCATCAATTCAATGTTATTATATAGCATTATCATGATGATTCATATACTGCACGCTCGACAGTAGATATGAATTTATGAAATATAATATACAAATATGAGAGGCCCTGATTGAACCTATTCAAATCAATCCAAAACTGTAGCCAGTTCCAAGTACATGTGGAGGTGTTGTGGTATGGTGGTTTTTCTCATTTGACTTTCATTCCAAAGGTTGAGGTTTCGAATCTAAGCCCGGCACTAACGTCCTGTGGCAAGACATTAATCCACATTCACCACTCTCCACCCGGGTTTTAAAGGTAAAGACCAGTATTGGAAATGCCCCCAATTTAAAAAAATGAAATGGAAGCTCTCATTACCAATCATGTGAAAAAAATATGTTTTAACTAATACATGATGATAAAAAATTTGCCGGGGAAACCGCCTACTAATTCATATATTTTGGTAAATTTGTTTCTCTCATGGTCGTGTGAGAGAATATAGGGTAGTCCCATATACATCTTTCTGTGTATAGTGCTTGTAACTTTACGAAGAATGGGCCAAATTTCTTATCATTTTGATGATTCCAGAACCTTGCAGATGCTAGATGCTAGATGATCAACCTTTTCTGATCGATTCCACAACGTTTTCTTTCACAATGCAATCGCATGACCATTACTGGGTCTTTACCTTTAAATGGGTACCTGGTAATCGCTGGGGTAATAAATAATTGCGGAGCCTTCAGGAAGAACCGTTTAGCGTTGAAGCTGATGAGGCTGGTTAAAACAAGATTATTATTATTATTATAATTTATCAAAAATGTCAATCTTACGCGGCTTTGTGTCTTTGAAGCTCTTCCAGTACATGTTCCGAGTTTCTAGGTTCAGATTTGTCGTCTGTCTCCACGAAAGCTGCATCTTCCTTCGGAAAGAACTAGAAAAGGAAGAGGAAAGAAGTTGAAATCTCAGAAACATCACCATTACCAACAAAGCAAAACAAAAACAAAAAACCAACGAAAACATGGCATTACATTTCCATTTTCTATGAGGATTTTTTTTAAATATTTGCCTGAATAACATTTGGATATATCATCCCTTCTACAGAATCATTTCATCGCCTCCGATCACTCTATG
>JAVYIG010010975.1:0-64471 GCA_035222895.1 Strongylocentrotus droebachiensis | reverse complement strand
GAAGTCTAAACTATTGAAATACAATTATTCATTACAAGTGAATGAAATATATGTATTGAGACACTTCACTCGTGGACGAGTGGATATGTCACCGGACTGTGGATCACAAGGTTCGCGGTTCAAGTCCCACCGCGGCACTAATGTCCTTTGGCAAGACATTGATCTACATTTGCCACTCTCCACCCAGGTGTAAATGGGTACCCGGTAGGATGCGAAAGCTAATGTGGTTAGATTAGCACGTGTGCGCTTGTAAAGAGACGCCTGGCTGGAATGCTCCCCAGGGAATGGAGAATGTGCATACATTGTGTGCGGGTAAGCCTGAATAATACCGGGGTAATAATATATATATCTGTAAAGCGCTTTGAGAGGGCCTTCGGTCCTGAAAAGCGCTATATAAGAACTAGCTATTATTATTATTATTATTCACAAAGACCTATACCTTATATTTGGTTACATTACGAAAATAGTCTATTGGTACAAGAACGGAAGATATAGTTAGCGAGTTAGCTCGATCGGTTAACCTGTGCCTGTCGAATCAAAGATCGTGAGTACGATGAAGCTTGTGTTATCGTGTTGACGTGCCCCGCCCCCTGATTCATATACACAGGCTAGGTTATAGTGTAACAAATAATTATATCCCTCGGATACCCTGTTAAATGGTGACCTTCATGTGTAACGGGGAGTCACGATCATTTAAGAGCTGCGTAAAAGAGTCGGTGGAAACCCCAATCTAGATGGTCGTTCTACGTGCACGTTTAAATCAGTTATACCGGGACGAGAGATCTGAGGATTATACGGTGATTCAGTTCGCCTTTATCTTCCCGGTTTACTTCGAATCATCGGGTCTTGCCCTCTACTTTCAATTGCCCCAAAGTGCCCATTTATTCTTTTTATAAGCGCCCCTTTTCACCTCTGATAGGTCCCCCTATTGAATTATAATAAATGCCCCCTTTCTTTTCTTAAGTGTCCCTAAATGTAAGCTCCCTTATTCACCTCTTATGAATACCCTGTTTAAATGTGATAGGTGCCCCTTTTACTTTGACTGGTGCCCCTTTTCGTCTCTGATATGTGCCTTCCCTCCTAGTATTCCTTTGTATACGTATCCCCTCTTACCTTTCATGTGTGCCCCTTTTCAATTGCAATAACTGCTCCTATGAAATACGATAATTCCCCCTTGTAATTGTTAATTTTGAAACTGCTCTTTCATCTATTTTCCCCATTAACAAAAACCACATGTGCCGTTTCACAATCAACTGAATAGCCATATAGCTAATTACATAGAATTGTAGCAGCATTGTGTGGTAACAGCTAGGAACCATATTACTACCAACAACGTGTAAAGTAGTGACGGGGGAGTGACAGGGGAAACAATGCCCTAAACTTCTTAAGAACGAACTGTGCCCATTTTAGAAATACATGTATAATCGTGCTCGTTTTAAATGCCTTCAAATCCCACTAGAAAAAGGCATTTTAATATACATGAAGTGTGCCGTAATGCGTACACTGAAATGTGTGATCCTTTAGACAAATAGTTTGCGGTGACATGATTTTTTTCCCATACTGGTAAAAGAGGCATCTCCCAACCTCTCATCCTTTAAACGCCATGCACTTTTGAACTTCACATAATGCCAAGGACACCAAATACCCTTTTGTTCAAGATCATAAAAGCTGAGGGAACTAAAGGGTTTTAAAACTCACGGCTACTGTATTTTTTTTTTTTTTTTTTTTTGGTCTCCAAAAAAATCGCAACGACTCAGCCGACCGCTGAATAAGCATTTTTTTTCAGGGGGGGGGGGGGGGGATGATATCAGGGGGGGGATGTTTGTACAGGCCATCCCCCCCCCCTACTTCAAGCCAGGGGGGGGGGGATGCAGCCCCCCCCATCCCCCCGGGATTTACGCCCCTGAGTCAAGGTAAGGGGGGAAACGGAGTAAAGGAGAAATTTAACGGAATATGAAGAGGGTGAGAACATATTGCAACAGCTAGAGCCGCTTCAACAAAATTCACGATAATTATAGATCCTAGCCGAGCTGTATAAATGGAAATTATTACAATAACGTGTCAAGATTTGAAAGAGAAAAACTTACGATAATAAAAAGAGCAAAGCAATGGAAATTAAACAGACACGACACGAATGACAACGTACATGCCCTAAAGGTGTTTCACGACCCGTGTTCTTTTCGTCCGTTGGGAGTATCCATACATTAAAAACAAAATGGCGAACTGTGAATGGTTGAGGAATAGAGCAGCCTTAAAACTGGTCCTAGCTCTCTTTCTGCAAACATGTTACGTTTTGGGGACGGTCAAGTCGATCGGCGTATATCTACCCGAGCTGAAAGAGGAGCTAGGACTAACATCAACCGATATTGGACTAGATTTTGGTTCGTTCAGTGCCTTCGCATTTTGTCCAGGTAAGCCGATTGTAACGAATCATTAATCGAGAGAGAGAGAGAGAGAGAGAGAGAGAGAGAGAGAGAGAGAGTAAAAGAGAAGCAGACACAGACTCATGCAATGCTTAGATATTTTAACGAAGAAGCTGAAGGGAATCGTAGCTTTTCACACAATATTGTAAGGAGTCAGAGAATTTAGACAGAAAAATCCTCCTGCTTGTAGGAGTCTTTAAACATGAAATTTAGTTTGACGTTCTCCTCATAAGACATGTGAGAGAGGGATTCGTTGAAACCAGACGTAGTCTCAGCGGAAGAAACTCCCGAATGAAATTAACAGATTTGTTGGTCCACAACAAATTGTGCTTTCGAACATTCCCCCACGTAGGAATATTCTCCGTTGTTTAGAGGTTGTACTGGAGCAAATTAAACGTACTTGATTGTGAGGTAATTATCTGACTTATTTTGAATAAGTTTTATTTATATTTCCCCGTGTAATGGTTAAATGAGTTGGGTGGGAGTCTGGGAGAATGACTGGGAGAAAGCTTCTTTCGCCTCCACCTATATTGTTCGGACCAGTGGCATATTTAAGATGAAGGAGGGGAGCGGGAGGGGGATAGGAGGTGGAGGGGGGGGGGGGGGGCAAGAAACGCAACAGAGACAGAGAGGGGTGAAGATTTTTAGAAATGATGTAAGGTTAAAAAAAATGTCAGAGGTAGACATGTCAGAATAAACATTGTCGGATGTAAACAAAAATGCAAGAGGTTTTGGATAGAAAGGAGACATTTCTTGTTGCTTTGTTGCTTGTTGCTCTGATAACTATGTAAAGTATATCTCTAATATCATTTGATGCATTACACTCTGAAAATTGAAACATAATGTCCCATAAAATATTCATATTTGGTTGATCTTTTGAAAGGTCGGGCTGTTTCCATTAAGATTTCGATATCTTTTTCCTCCCCCCTCCTTCCACAGGGCTCTTTATTTTCGAAACAAATTCAATCTTATACAGTATATCCATACATTACATACAAATTATTAAAGAAATAATTTCCATACATAATGGCTAAACCCCGTATTACGAAATATCCAGCACTCAAATTTCGACCATACTTCATTAGAATAGCTTTCAATCTTTTGCGATACGGTCAATTTACTTCTCTCGATAACCCCAAATTTCCAATTACATATCGTATTTTTCTTTGTGCACTCTCTCCTGCTTTCTTCTGTACTCCGTTTTTAAGTAAATTCTGCTTCCTGTAATGTATCTCCATGGCCAAAATGGCTTTTCTAAGCTCATGTCTACCTTTAAGCGTTCATTCTTTACTCCAGGTATCAGGCGTGGATCCATGATTCGTTGGGGGTGGGGGGGGGGGGGCAAATTTGAAATTGTGCGAGTCAAATATTGGTACATAATGGTGACCACTAAAGCTGTGGCGTAATGAGCAAAAACGTTTGGGGGGGGGGGGGGGAGGGGGCAGACAACAAATCTGCATCACCACCACTCTTACATGCAGGCCCTGCTGAACGTTTTTCAAAGTGGATGGGGGGGGGGGGGGGTGGAGGGGAGGGGGAGGGGAGGGGGAGGGGAGGGGGAGGCCAAAGTATTTACGGTCAGGTAGAGCGTAACGTGAATTGGCGTGGGGTCCAGGGGCAAAGCCACGTTAGGGGTCAAAGGGCCGAGCCCCTGGAAGCTCAGGGCGTATGGGGATTTAATTACGGTCAGATAAAAATATTGTTTTACCTTATTTGTGACACTGGTAGGCGTTTGGGTCCAGGGGGCAGAGCCTCCGAAAGCATAGGGGTTTTAGGCATTAAAATACGGTCAGATGAGCATCCAGGGGCCCGCCTTTGGGCCCTAGGTGGGGTCCAGGGGGCCCAGCCCCCGGAAGCTCAGGGATTTTAGGCATTTCATTTCGGTTAGATGAGCATAATATTTTGATACCTTATTTGTGACACTGGCATGTCCCTTATTGGCGTTGGGTCCAGGGGGCGGAGCCCCCGGAAGCCCAGGGGCTTTAAGCATTAAATTACGGTCTTATGAGCTTCCAGGCATTCTTTCTTTTTTTGTTTAATATTCATTATACTTTTTTAAGAAAGGGGTGGGGGGGGGGGGGGGGGCTCGAGCATTGCTCTTGCCTGACTGTAAATTGGGAATTTGTCATTTTCAAACAAAGGCATTAAAAGGATATTATACTAAAAAATGAGGGAAAAATCCCAGAAATTGATGTCATTTTCAGCAAAACTTGTAAATCACTAGTATCCAATTAGAAATAAACAATGCTTAAATTTTATTTGGAGGCAACTGCAGTAAATTGCATCTGAATTGCCTTATGCGCATTATAAGTTCTATATGCTTTCTTTCATACAAATACACAAAAAAGTTCTGAAAGCTTAAATACATACTATTTCACAATATGTAATAAAACAATATGAATAATTATAATGATACACTTACATGCAATGCATGATCAGGCAACAATTAAAAGCAACAGCGTGGGAGGCAAGGCCCTTTCGCCCCCCCCCCATCTCCTTCTTTTCCACTTATCTTTTCTGATTCCTCTTCTTTCTTTCCCGTTCTTTCCTCTTTCCCTTCTTTTCCTTCTCTCTCTTTTTGTTGGGGGGGGGGGGGGAGGGGGGCAAGGCCCCCTCCTGCCCCCTGGATCCACGCATAATTATGCTCTGTTCTAGGTCGTTTATTCTTGCTGAAGGGTCAATAGTTGTCGTTTTTAGGTCTTCTAGTCCGTTGCGCATTTCAGTCATTTCTTTTTTAATGGTTGCCACGTTGACGGCCAGCTCATCAAATCGACTCACAATCGTGTTGGTCAGCTAAGCCATGTCTGCCTTGATTGCCACCTCACATGCCTTGCTCGCCATTGTTGCTGATTTTTCTGTAGAATCTAGTTTTTTCCTGATCAAATATGGATCTCTTTTTGAAGAAGTATGACTTTTGCTCTTTTACAGCATAGATTTTCGGTATATAGGCCTATATACAAAACGAGATGATCCAGATATTTTTCCGCCTAGCCTTCAAAACCGCCGCCTAAAGCCGTCGTTTCGTGTGTCACTTTATAAGATTTCGATATTTTATTTGCATTCTGCTCTTTGATTTTCCTTTTGTTTCGTAAAGTTTACCTCTATTTCTCGGGATGCAAATGTATAGCGACATCGCATGGAAAGATTGAATGATATTTCCATCCATCTAGTGGTTTGTAGGTATACCCCACCACAACACAAACATGAACCAAAATCATGATTTTGTGAGGTGCTCTCAGCTACTCGATTTCGTAGGGTTAGGGTGCTTCGTTTTGGTCCAGCTTTTTGATTTTTTGGGGAAATATAAGCAGGAAAGGATATGGAAAACATTGTCATGATTATGTGAGGCGCTCTCTGATACTTGATTTTGTAGGGTTAGGGTGTTCCGTTTTAGTCTATAGGCCTAGCTTCTTTTTAATTTTGGGGAACTATAAATAGGGAAGTAGTATATAGAAGAAAAATTGTCATGATTATGTGAGGCGCTCACTGATACTTGTTTTTGTAGGGTTAAGGTGTTTTGTTTTTATCTAGCTCTTTTATTTTGGAAACTATAAACAGGGAAGGATAGGGAAAACATTGTCATGATTAGGCCTATGTGAGGCGCTCTCTGATACTTGTTTTTGTATGGTTAGGGTGTTTTGTTTTATCTAGCTTTTTTATTTTGGAAACTATAAACAGGGAAGGAAAGGGAAAACATTGTCATGATTAGGCCTATGTGAGGCGCTCTCTGATACTTGTTTTTGTAGGGTTAGGGTGTTTTGTTTTTATCTAGCTTTTTTTATTTTGGAAACTATAAACAGGGAAGGATAGGGAAAACATTGTCATGATTATGCCTATGTGAGGCGCTCTCTGATACTTGTTTTTGTAGGGTTAGGGTGTTTTGTTTTTATCTAGCTTTTTTATTTTTGGAAACTATAAACAGGGAAGGATAGGGAAACATTGTCATGATTATGTGAGGTGCTCTCTGCTACTCGATATAATCTTTATAAATTTGGGGAACTATAACCTGGTACTATCTTTCAAAGTGTATTCATAAATACATGTACATGTAAATGAACAAATCATATTTTTGCATGATTCCTAAAGATGGCAGGAATTCTTCCCCAGGCTTACACTTTTCAAAGAGATAACAATGTAGAATTATTATAATACCATGCAAACAAATACAAATATCGCTCTCTTTTTAGAAATATGCATGGATTACACTTGACCTAACGTGGTATTCCGAAGTTATTCAACGATATACAATTGAACAATGATGAAAGGGAACGAACCAGAAAGCGGAGTGTATTTTAACAAAAATCTGCTCCCCCTGTGCATTCATCCTAACCCTAATAATTATGACTATACAATATTCAGGAAATAATATTAATTCTTCAATTTTATAAAAGATTTTGTGAAGCATCATGCACACAATATGATACAAATCATATAACCTGGGCAAAGGCATGGGGAAATCAAGTTTTGGGGAATAAAAAGGTAAATTAATGGGATTAAACCATATAGAGAAATTGGTAAATTGTAAGGACATGACGTCACAAACTGATAACCATCTTGGCAATTTGTGTTGTGATTCTCATTGTTCCATACTTTTACATACTTTTTCAAAAATTCATAACTTTTTTTATTTGTTGTCCGATTTTGCTCAAACTTTTTTTGATTGGTTTGTCTGATTTTTCTGCTTTTATTGAAAGTTAGTTATTTTTTTAGTGGACTTGTCCTTTAATATCGCCTTGCTAAGTTACATTGTCGATCCATTTTATTAAAAAAATAAAACACAGATTTTCATTCGTGACGTTATGGCAAGGCAGCGCTATTCGGGTATTCACAATGACACAAAATACACTCGGCTACGCCTCGTGAATTTTATTGTACCGTAGTGAATACTCTCATGCACTGCATCGACCATAACGCACTCACACCTGTGTATTATTTGTATAATAACATAATTTGTATAAGGCTTCTTCATATAGAGCTATGTTGATTTACGTGTTGATTAATGGCAACTGCGCGCAACAAAGAAATTGGGCGTTTCACTTAGCTCTGTGTTACAAGATACAGAATTGTGAGGCGTATTACACTTTGGGATAGTTGAGTTTTGTTCCAGAGGGCGCTGCACAAAATATTTTTTGTGAGATAATGAAAACTGAGTGTCAAATTCGAAAGAATATACAATTTAAATGACAAAATCATCTTTGTTTGATTAAAATCGGTTCAGAAATATCGGCTGAAATATCCATAAATAAAACCATTTCTAATATTTGTGGGGCCCCACGAATATTCAGTAATTTTGAACCAGCCGTTGAAAATCAAGATTTTTACGTTGTACTCCAGCCAATGCTAATATTGGCTTTGTGTTTGCCTTTTCGTGTTGGTCATAATTCGCACAACCAGCCGGCCCGTGTATTGTTATTATAAAATTAATTAATTAATTAACGGTCACCGTATTTTTTGGAAAAGTGGAGCTGAATTGGGATGATCGTATTCAAACTAAATCCACACATGTTTGGGACTAAAATTACCTTCATAGCAATTTTAGGTTCTAAAAGGGCACTAGAAATGTCATCAATAAAAATAAGAGAAATAACTATGCACATTGAAGGAATTTGCCGTCTCAAACAAGAACTCAACTATCCCTTTAAAGCTTATCAACACTAATGTGGCTAGGAGGGATTAGACCACACAGCGAGGTCACTGACAGGTGTCAATCTCATTAACTCAGCTTTCAAATAACATAAGAAATAGAGGATCATGGGGGACCAACAGGCACCGATTGGGGAAGTTTTCGATATAGAGGTAGCAAGTAGCTACACGTAGGACAGTGGGGCTTTAACTTCATGCCGCGTCATATCTGAACAATCTTTTTATATCGTGTATTCACTATGCAGGTCCACTTGTAGCGTTTTTCTACCAAAGGCTCCATGGAGGATACAGAAGGCTCCTCGTGATGACGGGGGCATTCCTAGCCCCAGGCGGGCTCATCCTGGGATCCCTGGTGACCAACAATGCCCAGCTAGCTTCCTGTCTATTAGCTGGCGGTACTGTTTTTAATTTATATTATGACTTCATAACAAATAACAATGACAACAACAACAACAGCGACATCGATAATAATGATCTGACGCGGAAAGCTGCGGCTTTTAACAAAATGTGTAGACAAATGGCAACTGTGTGCAATAAAGGTCACGCGTGCAGCATATTTCCTCAGTTAGCTAGCTCTTTGTTATTAGATATTTTATTACACATACGAAGAATCTTGCTCTACGATTGGTCAAAAGTAAATCACGTGATGAAAGATAGTTCTCCCATCATTGATTGGAAAAGAAAAGTTTGTTGCACTGTGCAGATAGTAGTACTAAATACACAGTGCAACGCACTTTCACTGAAGATTAAAGTAATATCTACACATGCAACGCGCTTTAATTGTATACGTTGCGTATTGCTCTCCTCTTTAAGTGCTTTTAGTGTTAAGGGGCCTTCACACCGGGCCTTGCGTAGAGTTGCGTAGAGTTGCGTAGCGACTACGCCGATCGTACGCAACCCTACGCCGATCGTACGCAACTCTACGCAACTGTACGCGGAGGGACGCAAATGGGTACGCGAGATGAACGCAAAAAATTAAACATGTTTAATTTTTTTCGCGTACCTTCGGCGTAGACTTTTTACGCAGAAACTACGCAACTGTACGCCAAGCGTACGCAACTGTACGCCAAGCCTACGCAGCAATACGCTACCCTACGCCAGTCCGACGAAGCATTAAAAACGTATAAAGATTTTTTGTTGTATATACCTGGATGTAAACTTGGCAGGTATTGATCATTATTTTGAAGGGAAATGCTATTTTTGTTTACATGTGTGCGTTCTCACATTTATTCTGTTCATGAAGAAATAGTGTTTCTTTGACTTTATTTTGTATTCTTGCGTGTAATTCTGTTTGTACTACTACAAGAATTTTCAGACTGACATGTTTTGCTTGTTATGGTTTATTCAATTTGTGATGTTGACATCTCAGGCTGTTGATATAATAAACAGAGATAAGACTCACAAACTGATGCCTCTTGCGAAATGTTATTATGTTTTGTGGAAATCTGTATGTATTTGTGTCGGTATTTTTGCTTGTGTGTACGTTTATCGCCCTGTTTGTATGCTTTTAAAATAATTTTGTTTAATTGAAATGAGCAAAGAAATAATTTTGTCTCACTCTGTTAGTGAGACTGAGTGAGTGTGTATGTCAGAAGTAATAAATGACTAACATTTATATCATTACATTGTCACACACACATATACGCTACGGACAAAGGACAACAGCAATCGTCTTCAAACTTTCAGGAAACTGTTATGGAATGATATTTACAAATGAGTGAAAAAAGGGATATGGTCAACAAATATCAGACTTCTGTCCACATTTATTCACAAATCAGAATAAGCGCTCTTTTGTTGGCGGTTTGAGGTATCGAATCACATCACGTGACCTTGCAATGTACATCAACAGAAAGTTCCTTTATTACCCTTGTGAATGAGTATAAAAATGTAGTACATCCACAAAAATGTCTGTTTTTTTTGGAAAATAATATCTTGAACAAATTAACATTACTGCAAAATAGCCTCAGCAGTTGTTAATACCTACTAAAAAATTGAACATAATTATAACGGTCAAAACCGTGTACCAAATGCCACTTTTGGCAACCCTACGCCAGGCCTACGCAAGCGTACGTAACCCTACGCTAGGCCTACGCAAGCGTACGTAACCCTACGCCAATTGCCTACGCCGTAGGTACGCGGTGCCTACGCACAGGGTACGTAACTATACGCAAGCCTACGCAAAACCTACGCAGGGACTACGCCGAAGCATCAATTTATTCATGAGTACGCAGCTTAACTTCGGCGTAGTCGGTACGCAACACTACGCAACTCTACGCAGATCCGGTGTGAAAGGGGCTTTAGTATGCGAACTTTGGCATATTTTTTTTTTTTTTTTTTTGAATGATATTTTATTTCCTTCCTCATAATTTCACATAACAAGAAATTCACATAACAAGAAATTATCAAAATAAGCAATATAAAACAAGATCTTTGATACAAGACACTTCATAAGTTACATCAATCAATGAGCATAGAAAAAAAATAAAAAAAATTCTTGCATGTAACAGTGTATAATCAAAATAACAGTAGAGGAAGGTTTAAAGTGTAGATTTTTTTTTGTTTTAAATGATATTTTATTTCCTTCCTCATAATTTCACATAACAAGAAATTCACATAACAAGAAATTATCAAGATAAGCAATATAAAACAAGATCTTTGATACAAGACATTTCATAAGTTACATCAATCAATGAACATAGAGAAAAAAAAAAGTTTAAAAAAAAGTCTTGCATGTAACAGTGTATAATCAAAATAACAGTAGAGGAAGGTTTAAAGTTACATATTACCATCCTATCACAACACTCTCACACCCCCCCCCCCTCTAGCCCACCCACACCACCTTTCACACACATAAACACACATACAAACACACACTGCATGCAACCTGTTCCCTCAACTCACACCACACAAACTCTTAACCCCCCCCCCCCCCTTTGCCCACCCATCTCATCATACCCCCCTTCACGCCGACACACACACACTGCATGCAACCTGTTCCGGTTTGTCCACCTGTACACGAGAGAGAATTAATAATACTAATAAATAATAATAATACCCACATCCATTAAAGTAAAAATGCATCGATTTGTTCCCATTTCTGTAAGTGCATCCCCAGTTTCCCCTTTTTGAAGGCCATTTTGTATTCCTCGTCTCTGTAATTTTTAAGCATATGTACTGTTTTCTGTACAGATGGCAAAGTTCCTTCTTTTCTAGAAATAAAAATGATATACTTTACTAAAAATATGATACAATTTATTACAAATATTCTCGCAGTATTGCCGGATATTCCCATAAAAATTGGTTTCCAATCATCAATGTCAATTTCGATTATATGTAACTTTTGAATTACCTCCTGCCATAATCTTTTAACTTTAAGACAATCTAAAAATAAATGTTGGTATGTCTCTACTTCTAGTCTACAAAAGGAACAAAAATGGTCTGACTCAAAACCAAATTTAAAGAGCTCTCTTTTCGTATATACAGCCCCTTGTAATTGTTTGTATTGAAACTCTCTATGTTTATTACAAAGCATTGCACATTTCATCCTTGTGAATGTTTCTTTCAACTCCGTCATTCCAAGATCAAATTGACAGTTGCCATCTGTAACATGTAATGTATACTCTTTTTGAAGGTCTTCAGTGAAGTAATCATATAACCGCCTAGATTTTATATCACATAGTTTCTGTAAACGTCCAAATATCATCAATTCTATTTCAAAATTTTCAGTGTCCACTTCCATAAAATCACTTTGTATCCAATCGTTTCTAATTGCTGAAAAGATCTTTTGAATTCTAAGCAAGCTTTTAGTTTCAAAACCCAAATTTAAAAAATGTAAGATCGGTTTTAAATGACCTCTGACAATTATATCTGATGCTTGAAGTATACCTTTCTGAAATAGTTCGACATCAAAAAATGTTTTATTGCTGAGACATATACACTTATTGCTAAATATAATCGGATTATTCTTATTTTCTCCAAAGTGTCTGCATTTATCTAATTCTTGCCATGCCTTCAACATGTCTTTATAAAAAGATGGTATACCCTTCAAGTCCATTTTATTTATATCATAATTACAAAGAAATATAACTCGACCCCCCAGTGATCTGAAAAAGTGGTCAAAGGTTACTTTCCAACCTGAATACTTTTCTCCATAGAGCAACCGTTTGATCCACATTATTCTCTGAGTCTTAATAAATATCTTAAAATTCGTTACTCTGAGTCCCCCAGCGCAGTAATCTTGATATAATATTTTCCGTTTTATTCTGTCTCTCCCTCCCCAAATAAAATTAAAAGAAATCTTTTCGATTTCTTCAAAAATGTTTTGTGGGACTGTCATAAGAGACGAAACATAATTTAGTTTTGAAAATACATATATCTTCAACAATTTAATTTTGCCAAACATCGTTAAATCTCGTTGCTTCCACCAACCGATTAGTCTTTTGATTTTGCTCAAAATTTCCTTATAGTTCAAATCATCTTTTATTTTGGAATGACGTGCGAAATATACCCCTAGGATCTTTATATGTTGTACCCTATGTCCAAAAAAAGGTAAACCCGGCCTATCACTTTCCTCTCCTAACCACATAAAATTTGTCTTATCCATATTTATCTTCAACCCACTTAATTTTTCAAAGTTTTTGAAAACTTTCTTCACTTTATTAATTGAATCCATATCTTTTAAAAACAATGTAATATCATCGGCATACAAAACTTGCTTTATTTCTTTATTCCCGAATCCTACCCCTTTAATGCTCTCATCTTTCCTAATATAACGAGCTAGTAATTCGATAACTATTACAAATAAATATGGAGATAGGGGGTCACCTTGTCTTACCCCTCTATTAATTCCAAAATATCCTGTTGAGTGTCCCCCGTTCATCACGCAACTGCCAACATTAGTGTAGAGGGTTTTAACCCAAGAACACAAAACTTTACCAAACCCAAACTGTTCCAAAGCTTTAAATAAAAGTTTATGGGAAATGCAATCGAATGCCTTTTCAAAATCTACGGCAATTAAAAAGCCTACAGGCTGATACAAGGACTGAAAGAATGTATCATCAATTAACCGAACCGCTTCCCCAATATTCCGATCTTTAACATAGCCCACCTGATCGTAATGAATAATATCCTCCAATACCTCCTTTACCCTTGTAGCTAATACTTTCGACAATATTTTATAATCTACATTTAAGAGAGTAATTGGCCTATAGTTTTTCATGTACAAAGGGTCTTTGCCTTCTTTCTCAATTAGTGTAATTACCCCCTGTCTCTGTGAGTTTGATAACATTTTTGTTTCAAAACTTTCATTAAAAGCCTCCACTATTGTTTTCCCTAAAATTGGCCAGAACGTGAAATAAAACTCAGTCGAGAAGCCGTCATTGCCTGGTGATTTGTTCCATTTCATTTCCTTTACTGCCTGATAGCATTCTGCCAGTGTTATCTTGCCTTCACAATACTCTTTATTTTCTTTACTTAATTTGGGTAATTCATTTAAGAACATATTTTCAATATCCTCTGTAATTTCACCATTTTTACATGCATATAAATTCTCGTAAAACTCCCTGATAATCTTCAAAATCCCTTTGCCATCCCTCACAGTTTCCTTATTTTCATTATATATCTCCTTAATCACACTTTTCCTTTTATTTGACTTTAGTAATTGTTCAAAAAACTTTGAATTTTTTTCTCCTTCTTCAGACCATTCTGTCCTTGAACGGACTTTTAACCCTTGACGTGAATAGTCGAAAAGCTTCTCTAATTCCATTTTTTTCATGTCAATTTCATCCTGAATACTTTTATGACAATCAATATTGATCGTCAATCGATATTCCAGGTCTTTAATTTCTTTTTCCAATTTTTCAGTGTGGACTCTTCTGAGTTTTGCTCTTTCACGGGAGAATTTCATTATATATTCTCTTAATTTCATTTTCATAAAATCCCAAAATTTAATTTTGCTCGTTATTTGATTCCGCCAAGTTTCCTCTATTTCAGAAATCTTCTTTTTTACCCCATCTACAAAATCTTTTTCATTACATAGACTACTATTAAACTTCCAATACGATTTCCCATAAACAAAACTATCGACTAAATTGTTAAATTCTATTCTAACTCCAGCATGGTCAGGTGTAATAGAAGGCAAAATTTCAGACTTTCTTATCAACTTGTCTACTTTCGAAGAAATGAAGATATAATCCAATCTACTCTGAACTAATGGCTGCTTCTGTCTGAAAGTGAATTCTTTCTTATTAGGATGACGCTTACGCCACACATCAATTAAATCAAGCTTATCAAGAAAGTCTAACAATGAGTCCCTATATTTGTTTTTCGAAATATTACTTGCACCCATGTAATCCAAATTATGATTCATAATAACATTGAAGTCTCCTCCAATTATCAAGGAATATTCTTGACTAAATACAGAACAAATTATTTTATTTAGATCAGACAGAAAATCACATTGGGCGTTTTCTTTATTCCTTGTGGGAAAGTACACGCTTCCTAATATTAGCTTTTCGCCTTGACATTTGCCTTTAATGATGACGTATCTTCCCCCTTCGTCAATTAAGTTTTTTTCCACCACAAAAGTAATACCTGGTTTAAACATTACAATAACCCCCCTACTGTGGTTACTCCCGTGGCTAAAAAACATTGAGCCTTCCCAATCACCCTTCCAACTGTATTCAATGTCTTCTGTGCTAAAGGTTTCCTGCAAGAATATCATATTTGCCGACATTTTGCACCACTGAAAAATCTTCTTTCTTTTGACTCTATCTCTCAGTCCTCTGACATTAATTGAGAGTAATTTTAAATTAACCGACATCAAGAACTATGAATCTATACCTGTAACAAAGAACCTTTAGAAATGTACATAGTGGTGACAGTTTCACAGTAAATGGGAAGCTTGATGCATTTCCAACTCTAGGAAAAACAAACACTTTCAAGTTAGATTGCAAATTAAACAAGTATAGGCAGACATCGGAACCGGAAAACATACCACACATACCATCACCCCACCCTTCAACACTATCAACCACATTCATACACATAAGCATAATATATGCTGTCATGTTCGAAACCCCTCCCATCACTTATTCTAAATCATGGCGTGGCAGCCTTTTACACAAAGTATTAATACAGTCTTCTTACTGTGACAAAAAAAAAAAAAAAAAAAAAAAGCCAACACCGAAAATAAAACAGTAACTCCAGACGATATAACTTGACCTCATAATTAACGGATTCAGATAATGTGTAACTAAATGATACTTTAGCCCCAGGCTCAAACGGCTATATATAATATTTTAAAAGAAAAAAAACGTAATAAACGAACGTAATAAATAAACCCCGTGCATACTTTAAGCTTCAACAGCTTGTACCCCACCAAATGGCTTTTGATACCATTATAAACTTTACAGTATATAAGGAGTTTCTTTTTTAAGAAAACAAATTAATTAACTTTTGAACTATTCCTCTTCTTTTTTTTTTCTTTTCCTTTCACTGTTAACGACCGGCTTAAGGTAACCGTAAAAGGGCATTATTTATTTTCCCCTTTTAATTTCTCTCAAAACAGAGTCTAGATATAAAATTTATAGTTGATTTAAAGACCTCGCTGGTGTCTAAAACTGGCTGGGGACGAGACTTTTCTAAATAAAAGAACAACGTCCCGCCCACCTGTCGTCATAGACAGAGACCACAAGCAGCCGGTGACGAGATCTAATTATTGCTTCACAAGGCACTAACGTTAATCCTCCTGCTAAGATTGTAAGATTACATGAATATTTACTATTAAAGGGGGGGGGGGAGAGCAGAAACAAATCGACAATTATGTTGTATATTTCAGATGCCATTTATCTCGATCAACTGAAGTGTCTAGGACCAGCTGGAGACGAGACTTGTCTCAAAACACGTCCCGCCCTCCTGCCGCCGCAAAGACCATTCAGCCAATCAGCATGTCCGGCGTTGGTGACCACGAGAAGCCGGTGACGAAAAGAAACAAAAGAAACACTTTCGCCCTCCAGCTCTCGCGGACCAATCATAGCTGAGGAAGCTTCTCACGTGTTCATGGCTATTGATTAGTTGGATTACTTTGCTCACCAAATGGAAAAGGAAAGAGAAATGCGATGTACATGTATGTATTAAGTTACACACACACATACACACATGCACACCAAACCACTCCACCTCTCCATTTGTAAATATCTTTAAAAGGAACCTGTTCTATAATTTGCGTTGTACAGTGTTCACATTCCTCTAATGACACATTTTAAAGATTAAGTAACAAGCTAGACATCTCATGGAATGCAATAAGGCAAACCTATGCCTACATTAGTACAAATTGGCGGGTACTATTTTCTCTTTACATTCATGAGTTTTGACTGGTGCTTTAAATTGCATGGTACTTCCAACCAAATTACATCTCATGGAATGTCACAAGGCTTACATTCTTGAGTCTTAAAATCTATACCTCCAAGTACGATATGGCGGGGAATTTTTTTCTTCACTTTACATTCCTGAATTTTCGACGTTTGGAGAATTCGTTAATGCAAAAACAAAAGTTCTCACAACAGTTCTTTTCCACAATACACATATCAAGGGATTGAACTTTAATATAATTACAGTTTTTGTAATGCATATTTCCAGCTGGAGTAAATACATCTCTAAACCCACCAAGGTTGCTTAGATTTCCACTCAATGATAGAGACTAAGGGGGAGTAATAACATCTTCCTTCCGTTAACCCTGACTTTCATTCTCAGATCCATACCTCAATTGTTGATGAGGCATTCCTATTCACCCATAGCTTTAAAATGTATACGCAGTTCAAAAGAGACATTTTCATCTTAGGTTCAGATCTTCTTTTCATTATCTGTTACCTAATCCATTATAATTACCATTTTCTTTCAACGTTCAATGAACACACTTCTCACAACATCAAGGGAATGTCAACGCCCCTTTCTCAATATCAAAGTGAATTTTCCTTCCCAAACGTAGCCCCAGTAAATTAAAGGCACCACAATATTTTCAACTATGTCAATTATGAATGCGTATTTTTATATATCAAGAAATAAGGAGTATAATCCATCTTCGTAAGGAGTTGATAATCCCTCAAATTGCATGAACTGCTAGACACAGCCTTTTGTCCCTCAAAATGCTGCCCCTGACGTCACTATATGTTATTCATTTATGTGACTGGTGCTTTAAATTACGGTACATGTACTTTCAACCAGATTACATCTCATGGAATGTCACAATGAAGGCTTAAATTCTTGATTCGTAAAATCTATACATACAAATACGATATGGCGGGAAATGTTTTCACTTTACATTCCTGAATATTTACCGTTTGGAAAATGTATTTATGCAAAACAAAAGTTCTCACAACAGTTCTTTTCCAAAATGAACATTTCCAGGGATGGTACTTTTAATATAATTACAGTTTTTGTACTGCATACTTCCAGCAGGAGTTAAATACATCTCTAAACACCCCTATGTTGCATATGATTTCCACTCAGTGATGGAGACTAAGGGGAAGTAATGACCTCTTACTTTACCCTGACTTGGCATATGGCTCCGTTTAGTCTCATTTCACGACGCCCCCTATCGTCAGAGCATGGTCAGCGTCAGCAGCCTAACATGTTAGCCTATGGACGTTTTTTTTTAAAAATCGTTAAAAATTCATTTTTTGTTTAAACGAAAAGCACATCCACCCCGACGTACGTTATCACTAGCTCTTTCATTTGAGCCCTCATGTCTCATTGACTTTTGAAAGTTCACCCACCGTAATTTTTCAAAATAGGTTGCAAGCTCGCCATTGCCTATAATACACATGTGAAACAAGTCTAACTTTGGACTCAGTTTACCAAGCGATTTGAAGATTATAGGTCGAGCACACGAAACATAAAACGCATTAATTATCATAGATCACTTCTGCCTATTTCATTTTGTCCATTTCATCCAACCCCCCACCGTAATTTTTCGATTTAGTAAAAGCAAACATTTTGCCGAGTTTAGCAAAAACATGAATATTCATGAACGGTCAGACAATACAGCCTTTGTAGTACGTAACGTATAGTGAATGGGGATGTGCGATGATCCGTCAGGAGGTAGAGGTCAGTGGTTTGTGCTGGCAATGTTCACGCGAGCGAAAATGAGACAATCGGAGCAATATGGTCTCGCGCGAACTATGGTCACACCACCATATTGCATACATTGTACGTTTCGTACACCGTTTTCTCGCTGTTAATTGATGACTTGTTGCTTAAAAATGACAGAAGAAACGAAATGTTTCCGATGTGGAATATAAAGCAAATAATCACCTTTTGGTTTCAGGCGATGGCAAACTATCCCTTCTTAGGCGATCTGAATGTATACGGTATATGCTATCTTTCCTCGATCAGCTTCGGAAAGATAGCTACATCCAGATCGCCTCGGAAGTGATAGTTTGTCCCATCACCTTCATCAACGGTAATTATTTGCTTACAACATTCTGAGGCCTATTACCATATAGATTCGACCAAACACAGTATGCCCTCCTTACACTTAACGTCATCATGAAAGAGAGAGAGAGAGAGAGAGAGAAAACGCTGCAGTTCACCGTTTCAATTCTGAACGAGGTTTTGGTAATAACATTAATAACTCGTAATTGTAGCTGTAACAACGATAATGATAGTATACAAATATACACTGTCTTAAGAGGTTCTGGTTAAAACTATTGGAGTTACCGAGGCCCATAGTTTAGTAATCTGTAGGCCTTCCTCGAAAATAACGCATTGTATATTCAAACAAAACAAAACCAAAAATGATAAAAATGTATTAAAAATAGAATAATACATTTGTATAAAATTAAAAAGTCTCCTTTTCAACTCCCAAATAGTACTTTTTCAGAGCAACTTCAAATGGTTGAAATATTTCTGGTCACGTGAACAGCTGTCAACCAATGAAAACTAATGCATTTTTTATGCAAGATGTAATAATAATTAGGATGATAAATGTATAGCTGACATGCGTAGTTTAGTCCATGTGAAATAAGGCCTACTATGATAATAATGATATCGGTATAGTAGCTTAAACGCTTTCAAGAGAAGCATACCACACAATTGACAGAGAACATTATGTTATACAATGCGAATAGTATTAATATTCGAATATCATGTATGTTTTCATGCAGGTCTCGGTTCCAACATACTCTTAATCGCAGTCGTGATCACTCTCAGTAACGAAAGTGGTGATGCCTTTATCATCTACTACGGCATAGGCAAATCGGGTTATGCCTTCGGAATGACCTTTGTGCCTCTGTTGGCAGATTACCTGATGGACATCTACGGCTGGAGAGGGTCTTTGCTGATAATCGGAGGCATCATGACTCATCTTATCCCTTTGATGATGATAGTTGATATCACTGCAGCTAGACATCTTATACAGGATGCACCTGGGAGCAGTAACGGCGGTGCTGAAAACCCTGATGAACGACCGGATGCGCGCGGCGAAGAATCTTGTACAAGATTACTGGAGAGAGCATCGATTCGGCAGCAGGGTGAGGTAACGATCGATGGTTTGTGTGACCATAGGAAACCTGTATGTGGCGGCAACACCACAGGAAACGACAGTGGCCACATGGATGAAGTCTATGAAGAAACAACTAATAATGACACCAGATTAACGGAGATACCATCCTTTAGTCTGTGTCATCTAGACATGAGGATGAACTGTTCTGCATTGTGTGGCTCTGCTTTTCGTATCTTACAGAGCTCTGTCTACAACCGCGATCGCTGGTTAATTCTTCTGATGTTCGTCTCATTCATGTACGCTCTGGGTAACGGCAGCTGGTCCGCGTTCTTGATCCCTCGTGCGGTTGGCCGGGGTATGCGGACAAGGAGAGCCCTTTCCCTCGCCTACTCTTCGGCGGTCGCAGCCTTCATAAGCCGCTGTTTTGGAGGTTTACTCATTAACAAGAAAATCTTCTCAGCCCAGCGATTTTTTTCCTTCCTGACCTTACTCAACGTGGCATCGCTCCTTGTCGACATTTTTGTCCCAAACTTTGCTGTCATGATCGTTACATCATTTATATCGTCAATGTCGATTTCTTTTCGAAACAATTTGGTCTTAGTGATCTGCAAGGAAAGGGTTCCTCGGACAGAGTTTCCTTTGATCCTTGCCTCGGTGGAGATCGTCTCTGGACTCGGAGTCCTATTTGGGGAATGACTATCAGGTGCGTATTTTATAATTCCGTAAGAATAGGGAATAGTTATCTTAATCATGTCCTTGGACAAAAAAGCTGAGTAGTTGTCATGCATTAACACAGTGAAATAAACTAGAAGCAATTAGTAGTAATGCAGTGAAAGAACCTAAAAGTACTTAAAGGGGGAGTTGATCATGTATTACATAAGAAAGAAGGTGAACAGTGGCGTTTTTGTTTGATCAAAATCAATAGAAAATGACAGTCTTGCTAAAAAGTCATTGTATGTTACTGCACACAGGGATGGGTATGTGGGACCGTATCAGGACAGTTAACCTCCGGACACCCCCCCCCCGGAATATTACCCACAAGGAAAACCACCTCCGACGACAATTACCCTACCACCCCCCCCCCCCCGGGAAAATTACCACCTGTTCATTAATGGGGAAGTCCACCCTGATAATTAAGTGGTTTTAATTTGTTCGGGGGGTAATTGTCCTGATATAGTGGGGTGGTTGTCCTTAAAGGGTTATTCCCCGGGGGTAATTATCCTGTTGGTAATTGGCCGGGGGTGATTTTCCGGGGGTAATTGTCCTAGAACCTTACTTGGAGCGATACTAAAAAAAGAAATTGAAATTGTGATAATTTAAAGAACGAAACCCAATTCGTCTACAACATTTTACGAACAGAGCTTATATATTCACAAATTTACTTGATAACCCCCGCCAACACTCATTAGATCAAATTTAAGAAAGGTTTCTGTTTTTTCTTCAGGTTTTGTTGCTGACGTGTATGGTAGCTTTAATGCGTCGTTTATGTTCATCGCCGCAGTCGACGGGCTTGTATTCTGTCTTATGATACCACCAATGATTGCCGGGAATATACCAGTTCGTAGTTTATAGCTTTGGTACAAAATAAAAGACCACCGAATTTCCACGGATCTTTTACACATGGAGACATCCCACTTTGTGCATGAAGTTCATGAAGACCTTTTGTTTGCCTTTTTAAGAAGAATAATTCCACTTGTGTATGATAGAAAAATAGAGAATGTTCCGTCGGTAAATAAATGTTCATTATGATTACATAATTTTTAGGAGTACGAATGTCTCGATGTTTTTTTCCTTCAAATTTGGTACCTTTATCTGCATGCCTTTGTGCAAGCAGTATCTTCGAAGTGGCTCATTAAATGAATAAGAGTAATAGAATGGAAAGAGACAATCCGAAGGATGGGGTAGGGGAGGGGAAGACGTAACCCCAGGTTTTGAAACGTTGGACAAAATTATCAAAGGCACCCCTACACACGCACGCGATTTTGTTTTATTGCCAACGCACTTTTAGGTAATAAAGTGCCCCAAACATCCTATGAATTTGTTTATGTATAGATTAAAGACTTGCATTCACTTCAAGCGCTTGCTTACGCTGCAGCTCATCTGCATTTGCTATATATCAATCGTTCCCAACATTTCGTTTCATAACTTTTGCTATTCATTTGAAAAATATATTACAGCTCTTAACAAAATGTTCATCTTTCTAATGATTATTATTGTATGGAAAATAAAGAGATAAATAAATCAAATCAAATTTGTCTATAGTTTCTCATTCTTCGTATGTTGTTTTTAGTTGATATTTGTGGGCTTCTGTGTCATAGTCCCAGGTCTAGGCGCGCGAGGGGGGGGGGGGGGGCAAAGACGTGTAAATATAATTACCATCTGCGCAGCGCATATCAACCATCAACCATAAAACATCCCATCAACCATAAAACTGCTTGTCCCATAAAACCCTTTGCAATGTGCACAAAGCAATGTATAGAATGTGAACTTCTATGTTCAGTGAAAGTGCCTTGCAACGAACTTTTCTTCTTCCATCAACGATGGGCGAACTATCTTTCACCACGTGATTTACTTTTGATCAATCGTGGAATATAACAATGAATAGCATATAAAAATACATAAATGTGCACAAAACAAATACATCAACTAGATTAACAAACAGTTGAATACATTCTGACAAGTGTAAGAGGAGATAGCAGAGCAAGATGAGAAAGGGAAGGAAGCTGAACAAGAAAAGACAGGAATGTAGGTAAGGGAAAGAGAGAATAAAAACCGCTTTCATAACACGTTATTATAACTAAAAAACAAAAATTGAATTGGATTGAATCAAGGTCTATTAAAAAAAAACATGGGTCGCAGCCCAACGGATGAATTGATCATGTGTACAAATAAAACACTCATTGCATATTACAAACATAAGATACAGTTACAATCTAATACTGAAGGTAAAAGGTGAAAAGGCAGCGGCCTCCACTTGCAAACTTTAGGGACTTTTAGATTTGCACGTCGACAGCTTTGACTGCAAAGTGTGACGTCATTTAAGGCACTGCGCATGCGTTACGTCGTCTCAGTCGGCGATCGAGAATGCGTCAACCTTGATTTTCCTAAATCTAGTAAATACATACATATTTATATTTATATAGCGCCTTTACATGCTCAAGGTACTAGTATGCCGCGTGCGCATACAATATACAGTACCTCAGGTACACAAAGGAACATCCCTTCCCTGCTATTATGTACAAATGTGTAGAACAGGTGTCACATGCATATTCACCTGTTCTACACATTTTTACATAATAGCAGTGAAGGGATGTTCTTTTGTTGAGGGTAGAATGAGGTACTGTATATTTTGTCCTCTTTCTTTGTCCGTAATGTTCATAGTGTTACTTCCTGCATGCCTGTATATCGTCGAGTGCAATCTAAAAGATTTCTAATTGTAGTCAACATGGGCAGTTAAGTACGTTGACACGCATGATAAGTCGGCGTTCGTCGTGTTCTCGTCCACTCTATCTAAAAGTCCCTATTTACGAATTTCGCAAGGCTCCACCTGCAGACCCCCTCCAGCGCGAGCACGCCCCAGCAAAATCCAAAATCAAACAGGCAAGAAGCCCGGCATTGAGAAGCAGATCTGATATGTCTCTTCCATTCTCTCTGAAGTAAATGTAGCGTCCGCCAGACACTTCATCAGGGACTTTTAGATTTGCACAACGACAACGTGGATTGCTACGATCGACGTCCTTTTAATGCACTGCCTTGAATGAACGTCACACGTATCAGTCCACGCAAATCTAAAAGTACCTATTCAGATCCAGAGAAAACAAAAGAAAAGCGCCACCCTCCATTCCACCAGCCAGGGCCACCCTATCACGAGAGAGCATCCACAGGCGGAATATCGCGAAAACGTATGAGGGAGTGCAAATGAGGGCCGCTGTATAAGGGAGTATACAGATAGCACATGGTACAAATGACCCCAAATATCCACAGATCTTTTACACATGGAGAAGTTCCACTTTGAGCATATAAGAATAATAACTGCCAAAGTTCTAGATGTGCTTCATGAATACGATTTTACATGAAACAGGAGTGAAGTTGGTGTGTGGGGTCACGCATTATGTTGTGGGCTTTTAGAAGAATGCGTTTCTCATATAACGTAATAGGGGTTTTTCGTTTTACACGAAGAGAACGTGGACCGCTATGCGCGGAGGAAGGGAAACCTAATTCAAACAAGGATTAAGAGTCGAGAACGGTACAACGAATCGTCTTCTTTCTCTAAAAATTTAATGAAACGTCAAAAGAAACTGAATTCAGACAAGGATTAAGAGTCGAGATTGGTACAACGAATCGTCTTCTATGTTTAATAATTTAATGAAACGTCAAAAGAAACTGAATTTAAGCTACGGTCACAAAGGTTCGTACGAACGATTATTTCGAACGAATCTCCCTGTATTTCCATTGTCTTCCCGAATTTCCATTGTCTGAAAATCGTTCGTACGGCGTTCGTAGAAGTTCGTAATGGCTTTTGTGACAGAGGCTTTAGACAAGGATTAAGAATCGTGAACGTTTCAACGAATCGTCTTCTTTCTCTATTAATGTAATGAAACGTCAAGCGGGAACCCCCCCCCCCCCCCTCTCTACACCCACCCTAGGGAGCCTGTAAGTATTTCGCACGCTTTGAGTGCACACTGCCGCTCCCTAAAATAAAATCCTGGCTACGCGCTTAATAAGGGGAGGTCTTTTTTAATTACTCGTTGGGCAATTCTCTTCGGTTTTTCTAGCTTTTTAGTGTTTTTCTTATCCGGAGAGAGGGTAGCTATTCATACATCTCTTTGGAAATCTAGCCATCTGATCGGTCGAACTTGCAGTCGTGATTTTAGCCATTCTCCCGCAAGATTCCGAGCACCAGAAAAATAGTTAAATTTTGCTGCGATCCCCATTCATGACTGACTATTCCCGCAAGATTATGGGTACCAGGAAAATAGTTGCGATCCCCGTTGGTTTACGTGTCAAAACTTAGTTTGTGCGCAGTGAGGCTACCATACAGTTTTTCGTGAGATTAATGTGGTTGCTACATTTGCACAAAGCGCAGACGACCGCCGTTCTTGATTGTAGGCAGGGGCGGCCGAGCGTCTTCCAAAAGGGGGGTGGGGGGGGGGGGCACTAAGAAAAATGGGCACCTATAAAGGGAAATCTCAAAGCGAAAATATACATTTTTAAAGGCATTGGCATATACCCCTACTTGTGATAACAATAATCAGGAATGATTTCAATATTTGTTTCATTTTATACACCATACAAGATATTGCTTGCATCATGCTTTGCAGTTGGGTTTGAAAATTACATCTTTTAAAGAGGAACAAAATCTAATCCTAATGGGGTTATATAACGGAGGACTGAAAAGACCTTTGATAAATAACATAAGTATATCATCTATAGATGCGTGCGAGCTTTGGGGGAATTGCTCTTAGTCGCTTGAAATTATCTAGGGCGCGTTTAATGATGAGAGGAAAAGGGGGCCTCATCATATTCTGATAAGAACATTTATAAGATACTATTATATATTGTTAAAAGGGAAATTATCAGAGGTGAAAAGAGGCACTTATCGCATCTGAAAAGAGGCAATGACCAGATACGAAAAGGGGCACTTATGTGAATGGAAAAAAGGGGCATTGTAATAAAGGAAAAAGTGCATTAGTTAAAAGAAAATGGGCACCGATCAGATTTTAAAGGGGCATTTATCGGGGGTCAAGGGGCACCTATCTGAATTAAAAAGGAGTTACTTATCGTACCTAAAAAAGGTCATTTACCAGAGAAGGGACACTTATAAAAAGGGGAAGGGGCTCTTTTTCAATGGGGAATTTATCACTAGGAAAAGAGGCACTTATTAGAAAGGAAAAAGGGCAGATGTGAAAATATAAGGTGCGCTTATCCGAGTTAAAATGGGAGTGGTTATTAAAAGGGAAAGGGGCACTTCTTACAAAGGAAAAGGGGCACTTGTCAAAGTAAAAGAGGCACGTCCCTCTCAGATTAAAATAGGACACTTATCAGAGGGGAAGGGGGCACTTTTCAAAAGTGAAAAGAGCACTTCTCGTACCTAACTAGGGACACTTACTAGATATTAAAAAGTGCATTTATTGCAAAGGAAAATGGAAACTTGTGAAAGGAAAAGGGGCACGTGTCCAAATAAAAGAGGCACTTATCCGAGTTGAAAAGGGGAAGGGGTACTTTTACAAATCAATATGGGCCCTTGTCAAATAAAAAGCGGCACTATTCCTATGTAAAAAGGGGAACTTCTTAAAAAGTCAAAGGGGCACTTTTTTATGTATAAAGGGGCACTTGTCGGGTGCTTGAAAGGGCCGCCTCTGATTGTAGACCTAGTGAAGACACATTGAATATATGTCGAAAACATTTATTTAAACAAAAACATTTCTGAACAAATAAAGAACAAAGGCTGTGTTTTCAGTGAAACAGGAATATCTTTAGAACCTTTTTGAAATTGCTCGTAATCTTTTCAAATAGGCCCTGCCAGAATAAAAGTGAAGTGAAGCAATCTAAGGGGGTAAAATACCCGATCAATAATCTAGGAATATTGTCATTTCTGAATTACTTCGTTCTTAAAGTGCTACACGAAGGACGGTTTTAATCCAAGAAGTACTTTGATATGATCCAGTAACCATGAGAACTAGGTTACCATTTTGATAAGCATTTAATAATAATAATAATAATAGGCATTTCTATAGCGCCGTATATCTAGAAATTATAATCCGAGCGCACCAATTAGTACCCCGGCTTTAGCCTGGCTGCCTTTGTGAATAGCGACTCCTCAAACATATTCCCCTTTACAAGGTCTACCTCAACTAACCTCTAGTCTAAAAGGGGCACCATAAAGGCGTTTGAACAAAAATAACAAACATTCATTGTTTCCAGATTTTTGGCCTCATTCAAGACCTTTAGTGCTTTATCAGATATGGCGCAGTTAACCGCCGCAATGTTGTTTTACGCCATATGCTAAATATTCCATCAAAATGTTTAATGCATTTTAGAAGCATTAGAATGATACGTTATTTGATATCGCGGAAAACACCCCCAAAACAAATTTATAAACCATGTATGAGATGTTGTTTAAGATGATATGCACACAGTGAGTGTGTTGGCAAATATTAAATCCACTATCTGTAAAGCGCTTAGAGACATCGTAGATGTATTAAGCGCTATATAAAAGCGGAATATTATTATTATTATTACAACGATTTTGTGTTAAACCAGAGTTAACGCAGATTTAACGCAACCATAACGCACTGTGCTTCATACAAATCAGGTAACATTTGTCCAAAACATAGGCTTACCAATTATAGATACGCTGCGCTTATAAATTCAAATGCAAATACAAATTCCAAATTTATTGATTTCAAACCAAACAAATGCGCTGCACAAGTGGTCCACCCCCCCCCTCATGTGTAAAATATATGTGGATATTTGGTGGTCATTTGTACCAAAGCTAACTTCGAACTGGTATATACCCGGCAATCATTGGTGGTATCATAAGACAGAATACAAGCCCGTCGACTGCGGCGATGAACATAAACGACGCATTGAAGCTACCATACACGTCAGCAACAAAACCTGAAGAAAAAAACACACAAAAACCTTTCTTAAATTCGATCTAATGTGTGTGTGTGTGGGGGGGGGGGTATCAAGCAAATTTGTAAACAAATAAGCTCTGTCGGTAAAAAGTTGTAGAAGAATTGGGTTCCGGCCTTTAAATTATCACAATAATTTCATTTTTTGAATCGTATCCCTCCAAGCATGGACCTATTACGGATGAACATTCATCGTTTTCTTAACGAATTCGTTGTGATTGTCTCTGTCAATGTCATCTCAATAACATTCCGTACATGTTTTGTCACTTTGATCTCATGATAGTCACCGCCAAAAAGCCGGGACAGAATCAAGATAGTGATTTTACACATGTTAATCTACATGCGCAGAAAATAATAACTCGCCTAAATCATGGAAAATCGATATGCAGTTCTGGCTTATAATCGGAAATTGTTGTTCCGTGTACTGTTCATGTATTTTTTTTTGAAAAACATGTTGATATTAGCAGATAAAGGTTATTTTTTGGATTTTGGGGTTGTGATTTAAAATCCCGTTTCCCCCTATTTCCTCATATTATTCCAGAGTTACAAAGCACAGGGCTTATAAAGATCATGGCCTTCTAACTGTTTTATAAGGTCATGGGTGTGTGCGAAAGTGTGCGAATCAGTAATAATACATTTCATATCACCAAAATCGTCTGCTTTTAAACTTTGCTGCTCCCCATTGGGGATGCTTTCATTTTAAACACACTCTTACAGAGCACACCATCCAAACAAAACCAAAGAGAGGGAAACTGCTCCTTTGTCAATGACCGAAAATGCTTACGCAGTCGTTATTGTTAAAACAGCTGAATGTTCTCATTAAGATGCACATAACAAGAAGGCGGCGACTATCATGGGATCAAAGAAAAAATCACGTTAAATGTCCATCCGTAATAGGTCCTAGCTCTAAGTAAGGTTTTAGGACAATTACAATAGTCAGAATGCAAACTGCATATATTAATTGTTGCTAGGTAGGTCAAGCCATAATGTTTGTCCTACCTGGCAACAATTAATGTATGCAGTTCGGATTCCGTCTTTTGAAATACTATTATTCGTATCAGGTGAATGAAATAATTTGTATTGAGGCACTTCACAAAGACTTATGCATTAGATTTGGTTACATTACGAAAATGGCCTATTACCAACAGGATAATTACCCCCCCGGAAAATTAACCTTCAAGGACAACCACCCCTGAGGACAATTTCCCCCGAAAATCAGGGTGGACTTCCCCATTAATGAACAGGGGGTCATTTTCCGGGGGTGGTAGGGTAATAAGCCAGTTCGTAAATAGCTTCGGAACGCATGACCCCCAAATATCCACAGATCTTTTACACTATGGATACGTCCCACTTGTGCATTTTAGAATAATCATTGTCGAAGTGATGGAGGTACTTCATGAATACCTTCTGTTTGCTCTCTTGAGAAGAATACTTCCACCTGTGTATCAAATAAATGTACTGTCGGTAGATAAATGAATACTAATTACATAACTTTCATGAGCACGATACGAGTATTCGTCTCAATGGTTTTACAATTTGGGAACGAATGACCTTTATCTGCACATGCGCAAATCATAATTACAAACTCGCTTATTGTCGTCGGAGGTGGTTGTCCTTGGGGTACTTTTTCCGAAGGGGGGGGGGGGGGGGGGTGTCCAGAGGTTAACTGGCCTGATACGGTCCCACATACCAATCTCTATGTGCAGTATTAAACAGACAATGACTTTGTTAGCAAGACTGCCAATTTCTATTCATTTTGATGAAGCAAAAACGCCACAGTTCACATACTTTCGTATGTGATACATGATTAACTCCCCTAATTGCTTCTAGTTTCTTTCACTATGTTAATGCATTACTACTAATTGCTTCTAGTTTCTTTCACTGTGTTAATACATGACTACTACTCAACCTTTTTTCCAAGGACAGGATTGAGATAACTATTCCTTATTCTGACGGAATTATAAAAGACGCACCTGATAACCATTCTCCAAATAGGACTCCGAGTCCAGTGACGATCTCTGACGAGGCAAGGATTAGAGGAAACTCTGCCTGAAGAGCCCTTTCTTTGCAGATCACTAAGACCAAAAGGTTTCGAAAGGAAATCGACAGTGACGATATAAATGACGAAACGATCATGACAGCAAAGTTTGGGACAAAGATGTCGACAAGGAGCGATGCCACGTTGAGTAAGGTTAGGAAGGAAAACAATCGTTGGGCTGAGAAGATTTTCTTGTAAACGAGTAAACCACCAAAACAGCGGCTAATTAAGGCTGCGGCCGCCGAAGAGTAAGCGAGGAAAAGAGCTCTTCTTGTCTCGATACCTCGGACAACCGCGCGAGGGATCAAGAACGCGAACCAGCTCCCGCTACCCATAGCATACACCAGTGAGGCGAACATCAGTAGAATTAACCAGCGATCGCGGTTGTAGACAGAGTTCTGTAAGATACGTAAAGCAGTGCCAACAAACCTAGAACAGTTCATCCTCATGTTTAGATGCCATTGACTAATGGATTGTTTCTCCGTTAATCTGGTGCCTTCATTTGTAGTCTCTCCGTGGACTTCATCCATGTGGCTACTGTCGTTTCCAGTGCTGTTGGCGCCACATACAGGTGTCCTATGGTCACATAAACCATCGATCGTTACCTCACCCTGCTGCCGAATCGATGCTCTCTCCAGTAAATTCTGACTAGATTCGTCGTCGGTCGCATCCGGGGATTCATCAGGGTCTTCAGCACCGCCGTTACTGCTTCCGGGTTTATCCTGTATAACATGTCTATCTGTATTTATATCAACTATCATCATCAAAGGGATAAGATCAGTCATGATGCCTCCGATTATGAGCAAGGACCCTCTCCAATCGTAGATGCGCATCAGGTTATCTGCCAACAGAGGCACAAATGTCATTCCGAAGGCATAACCCGATTTGCCTATGCCGTATAGTAGATGAAAAAGGCATCACCACTTTGGTCACTCAGAGTGATCAATATTGAGATTGAGAGGATGTTGGAACCGAAACCTGCAGGAAAATAGACATGACATCCAAATATTGAATATTCCCTCGCATCACAAAAATAATGTCCTTAAATATCTCTCTGTCCTGTGTGTAATGCTCCTCTTGTTCGGTACAATACCGATAGTATTGATATAAGCCTTTATATACCTCACTTAAGAAATCCAGCCATCTGATTGGTCGAAATTGCATTCATAAACTTTAACTATTCCTGTAAAATTCCCGGTAAACTTCCAAACCCATGTAATAGTTTTAAAAATTAGTTCTAAAATCCCAGTAACCATGGTTACCGGGAAAATAGTTCAGTCTAGGTGCAATACCCATAGGTTTACATGTTAAAAAATGGTCTGAGCGATCAAGGATACCGTACGTGTGCGAAGAATTGGTCGGTAATTTCAATACAATTGAATCTCGATCGATCTTACCGACAATTTTATCTTGCATTGTTGACATGAAGACGAAAATAAACTTCCAAAAACAAAAAACAACATCTGCCGATAGATCTTGATCTAAGTTTGTGCCAATATGCATTGCAAAAGTAAAAGAAGGGCCCGTTTAATGGAGCTGCCGCGAAGCTTCCAGCACGCGAAGCCGTTTTCAATCCATTTTAATGTATATATAAAAAAAACTACCAGGTATGGTAATAGTGCGCGATGGCCGAGCGGTCTAAGGCGGTGATTTTAGTTACATCAACATTTTGTACGCAAGAGTTCGAATCCCATCTTCGATTAAAGTTTTTTATTTTTTATTTTTTTTATTTTTTAATTCTTTAGTCTACTCTCAAAGATACACTCATAAAAAACAACCGTGCAGATAAATTCATACATTGTCTCTTTTTTGTTTGGCATATAAAAGTATTAATGACTGCTTTAATATTCGAGAAATAGTTGTTTTTATACGCTCTCGGGAAGGTTACAATTGGGCTATTGCCCTCGGCACGCCTCGGGCAATAGCACAATTCAAACCTTCCCTTGAGCGTATGCCGAGGGCAATAGCCCACTTGTAACCTTCCCGAGAGCGTATAAAAACAACTATTTCTCTCAAAGCAGTCATTAATACTATATTAATCACTGGGACTCGACTATGTATGTCACATATACGTTTATTATCCTAATTATCATTATCATTATCTTTGTTACGGTTACAATTAAAAGTTATTATTAATATTATTACTAAGGCCTCGTTCAGAATTGAAGCGGTAGTCCGCGGCAGTTTTTGTGTGTGGCTATTCTTCTGTTTTTAATGATGACGTTTGGTGTAGTAGGCTTCAATTTTGTGTATCCATTAACACAGATTTAACACAGAGTACGACCTTCACTGGGCGCAGTCGCCATTCATTTATATATATTCTGTTAAAGCCCCGGCCTACCACGTCATAAATGAACGAGCCTTAAGGAATAATGTTGATCATTATCATCGATGTCAATGTTCTTTTTTTAGTTTTTTTATTGTTATTTGTTAAAGGGATTGGGTAACTTTGTCTCAAATTCTGAAACGAAATCCTGGATTTAGCACATGCTGCAATAATAATTATAAACCTTTAGGTCAGTCAAGAACCCCATAACCTTTACAAGCCGATCGCCTGTTTGATTATCAAGATATTTATGATTGGAAATCGACCAAATTGTGCGTTATCTTAACGGTTTTCATAAAAATATAGTCTATGGTAAAACCGGTCACTAAAAGTGTTTTACTTTTATGAGGCACTTCTTACTTGATCATTTTGAAGCGCAATTTTGTTAGGGCTTCCGATTACACCACATCACATACACTGATAACACGCAGAGCCGTGCATCTCAGATTTAACTTCGTTAAACGATGCCTTAAGAAGTCATAGTGCAAAAATGGAAACAGTAGGCCTACCGCCAGCTAATAAACAGGTAGCTAACTGGACATTGTTGGTCGCGAGGGATCCCAGAATGAGCCACCCTGGGGCTAGGAATGCCCCCGTCATCACCAGGAGCCTTCTGTATCCACCATGGAGCCTTTGGTAGAGGTACGCTACAAGTGGACCTGCAGCGTGAATACACGATAATAAATGCTTGTTCAGATACGACGCGGCAGGCTGGCCCGCAGACGGTTTTGAGCAGAATGCAAAAAAGATATCGAAATCTAAATGGAAGCTTCCCAACCGTTTAAAAGATCAACCAAATATGAATATTCTTTGAGACATAATATTTCAATTTAAAGAGTGCAATGCATTAAACGATATAAGAGATATACTTTACATGGTTATTCCATCTCGGATTTCCATTAATTAAAACAAAATATATCGTACTCTCCTTTCTTTCCAACAGTTCTGGCATTTGTTGTATACATCCGACAATTTTAGTTTTGACATGTTTACCTCTGGTATTTGTTTAAACCTCAAAAATCATTTCTAAAAACCTTCACCCCTCTGTTTTTGTTGCGTTTCTTGCCCCTCTACCCCCTCCCCCGCTCGCTCCCCTCCTTCATCTGAGATATGCTACTGTTCCTAACAATATACACTGTTGGTCATAATGGTGGAATAATTATTTTTACCCCAATTTATTGAATGATTTTGACAACTATTTATTCCTAATAGATCTAGATAATAGTATATATTCTCAGATGTTATTGAATGACATTTGGGGAGTGTTTGTTTTGCGTGACTGCTAATATTCAATGTTCAATATTGTCAAAGCTCAAGCAATATATTCTTGTATCACGCTCAAAGGCATCCAATATTATATAAATATTCCCACGTGGGGGAATATTTGAAAGCACATTTGCTGAAGACCAACAAATCTGTTAATTTGACATTTCCCAGAGGAGAACGTCAAAATATAATTAATGTCTAAAGACTCCTCCAAGCAGTAGGATTCTTCTGTCTAAACTCTCTGACTTCTTACAATATCATGTGAAAGCTACGATTCCCTCCAGCCTCTTCGTTTAAATATCTAAGCGTTGCATGAGTTTTTGTCTGCTTCTCTTTTACTCTCTGTCTCTCTGTCTGTATGTCTGTTTGTCTCTCTCTCTCTGAAAAGGATTTCCTCCCCCTTCTTCTCGTTACATCCTGGCTTACCTTGGCCAAATGCGAAGGCACTGAACAAACCAAAATCTAGTCCAATATCGGTTGATGTTAGCCCTAGATCTTCTTTCAGCTCGGGTAGATATACGCCGATGGACTTGACCGTCCCCAAAACGTAACATGTTTGCAGAAAGACCAATTTTAAGGCTGCTCTATTCCTAAACCATTCACAGTCTGCCATTTTGTTTTTAATGTATGGATACTCCCAACGGACGAAAAGAACACGAGTCGTGAAAAAACCCTTGGGGCATGTACGTTGTCATTCGTGTCGTGTCTGTTGAATTTCCATTGCTTTGCCTTTTTATTATCCTAAGATGTTCTCTTTCAAATCTTGACACGTTGTTGTCATAACTTTTATTTATACAGCTCGGCTAGGCACTATTATTATGATCGTAATTTTTTTAAACAGCTCTATCAGTTGCAATATGTTTTTACCCTCTTCATTTTCCGTGAAATTTCTCCTTTACTCCGTTCCCCCTTACTTTGACTACTTTCTCTTGCTCTCAAGTTATATTTCATACTGTATTAACTGCACTGTTCTTTGTACCCACAAGCCTATGCTTTTAATGATTGACGCCTTATCCATTGTTTTTAAACTGTTAATACTATATGCCTTTTGACATTGTTAATGTCATATAGGACATATCAAGCCTGATAAAAACCCGATTTAATTCGGTATTCCTATTTTGTTTCTCCCGATTTTTTTTTTCCCCGACTTTTTTCCCCGATTTTATCCTGATTTTCCCGATTTTCCCCTTATTTTCTCTATTCCTCCCTATTATTTCCCAATTTGTCTTACTTAAAAGGAAGGGAATGTTGTTAGATGTCATTATTTCCCTCGAACCCTCTTCTTTCCTTTTGTTTACTCAAGGGGGGGGGGGCGTGGATTAGGGGAAAACACAACAAATCACTTTGTCAGCTCTCTGTCACCCCCGCCTTCAAGCTGGCTAAGGAGTCAACGGTTACAAACTTGGTCACGTCTTTCGGATGGTGGCTTTAAAATGACTTGGTAACATTGTTGAAGGTTGATGAAAAAACTGCGTATTTTTTGTATGAAATGTTACTTATTATATTCCCTTTATTGTACAAACCCTCTGTCATGCAAACATTCCTGACAAAATTCTCAAACCATAAACATATTAATGGTTTTCTTTGAAGGCATCACTGTGCGACACCAACAATTTTTGAATTTTTCCAACCGTTTTTCCATGTAAATAAGATATAGGCCTAAGACAGGCTTTTACAAATATTTCAACACTTAAATGTCTGGAATGGTATATAGAGCCAATTCATTGCTTTTGATGATTTACATTCACTTAAAATGTAATCAAATTGTAATAATATAGTTGGAAAATTATTGAATCGATCAGATCATTTTTTCTCCAATTTGTATCATTAATAATGGTCTGCTTTTAGTCAAACTTTCCGATTATCTTTAACTCTTTGTTTGCTTTGTTCGCCGATTTGCACGGACGTAGGCGTGCCAACTTCGCATTTTTGCACAGATGTATACGAGTCAATTAGACATTCATAATACCGCTCGCAGTGTGTAGCCACGCGTTGCGTTTACTATTGTTTACATTGTATACATCGCACACTTTCCGGTAAACTGTTTTTCTTCATAGTGTTACATTCGAAATTACCGTGTATTTAGCGGTTTTCTTTGGATTTTTTTTACTGATGTTACGATGGCACCTGCTGGAAAACGTCAACGTGTGTTTAGTGTAGAGGAGGCTCGAGATCTTGTTACTATGGAAGCATGGAGCATGGACTCTGATTCCGACGAATCGAGCAGTGACGAAGACTCTAGTGATAAAAGTGTTCCCTGAGAGTAGACTGATAGAATAAGAATGAATAAAAATTAATGAAAGAGCTAGAGATGACAGCAAGAAAGAGAGTAGACTGATAGAATAAGAATGAATAAAAAAAATGAAAGAAGGAGATAGAGATGACAGCAAGAAAGAGAGTAGACAGTGATAGAATAAGAATGAATAAAAATAATGAAAGAAAGAGATAGAGATGACAGCAAGAAAGAGAGTAGACTGATAGAATAAGAATGAATAAAAATTAATGAAAGAGCTAGAGATGACAGCAAGAAAGAGAGTAGACAGTGATAGAATAAGAATGAATAAAACTAATGAAAGAAAGATGTATCCTGTCTTGCCGTCATCTTTATATCTTTCTTTTATTATCTTTATTCATTCTTATGCTATCAGTGTTTACTCTCTTTCTTTCCGTCATCTCTATCTTATTATTATTATCATTTTCCTATCTATATGTACCCTATGTCTTGCCGTCATCTGTATATCTTTTTCTTATTATCTTTATTCATTATTATGCTATGAGTGTAATACTCTCTTTCTTGCCGTCATCTCTATCTCATTATTATTATCATTTTCCTATCTATATGTACCCTATGTCTTGCCGTCATCTCTATATCTTTCTCTTATTATCTTTATTCATTCTTATGCTATCAGTGTTTACTCTCTTTCTTTCCGTCATCTCTATCTTATTATTATTATCATTTTCCTATCTATAATTATGTACCCTATGTCTTGCCGTCATCTCTATATCTTTCTCTTATTATCTTTATTCATTCTTATGCTATCAGTGTTTACTCTCTTTCTTGCCGTCATCTCTATCTTATTATTATTATCATTTTCCTATCTATATGTACCCTATGTCTTGCCGTCTTCTCTATATCTTTCTCTTATTATCTTTATTCATTCTTATGCTATCAGTGTTTACTCTCTTTCTTGCCGTCATCTCTATCTTATTATTATTATTATTTTCCTATCAATATGTATCCTATGTCTTGCCGTCATCTCTATATATTTCTCTTATTATCTTTATTCATTCTTGTGCTATCAGTGTTTACTCTCTTTCTTTCCGTCATCTCTATCTTTTTATTATTATCATTTTCCTATCTATATGTACCCTATGTCTTGCCGTCATCTCTATATCTTTCTCTTATTATCTTTATTCATTCTTATGCTATCAGTGTTTACTCTCTTTCTTTCCGTCATCTCTATCTTATTATTATTATCATTTTCCTATCTATATGTACCCTATGTCTTGCCGTCATCTGTATATCTTTTTCTTATTATCTTTATTCATTATTATGCTATGAGTGTAATACTCTCTTTCTTGCCGTCATCTCTATCTCATTATTATTATCATTTTCCTATCTATATGTACCCTATGTCTTGCCGTCATCTCTATATCTTTCTCTTATTATCTTTATTCATTCTTATGCTATCAGTGTTTACTCTCTTTCTTTCCGTCATCTCTATCTTATTATTATTATCATTTTCCTATCTATAATTATGTACCCTATGTCTTGCCGTCATCTCTATATCTTTCTCTTATTATCTTTATTCATTCTTATGCTATCAGTGTTTACTCTCTTTCTTGCCGTCATCTCTATCTTATTATTATTATCATTTTCCTATCTATATGTACCCTATGTCTTGCCGTCATCTCTATATCTTTCTCTTATTATCTTTATTCATTCTTATGCTATCAGTGTTTACTCTCTTTCTTGCCGTCATCTCTATCTCATTATTATTATTATTTTCCTATCAATATGTATCCTATGTCTTGCCGTCATCTCTATATATTTCTCTTATTATCTTTATTCATTCTTGTGCTATCAGTGTTTACTCTCTTTCTTTCCGTCATCTCTATCTTTTTATTATTATCATTTTCCTATCTATATGTACCCTATGTCTTGCCGTCATCTCTATATCTTTCTCTTATTATCTTTATTCATTCTTATGCTATCAGTGTTTACTCTCTTTCTTTCCGTCATCTCTATCTTATTATTATTATCATTTTCCTATCTATATGTACCCTATGTCTTGCCGTCATCTCTATATCTTTCTCTTATTATCTTTATTCATTCTTATGCTATCAGTGTTTACTCTCTTTCTTTCCGTCATCTCTATCTCATTATTATTGTTATTTTCGTATCAATATGTATCCTGTCTTGCCGTCATCTTTATCTCTTTCTCTTATAATCTGTATTCACAGTAAAGTCCTTTCATTTCATATCACTATTTCTCTCTCATAATGTCTCTCACGTCCGTTCTCCATATTTTATTCATTGCATACTCCACTCGTCAATCATTTCTGATAATAAGCTCTCTCACAATAAAGTAAAATTTGGAAAACAATGCAATATAGTTTATATTTTAAGATTGATTCATTCTTTCTTTGTATATCTATGGCTGTGATAAATGTACTTGAAATCAATTTTATTGAGGGGTAAAGAAGGTGAGAGAACAGATGCGGTGAACATTCATAATGAGACATTTCAATAAGATGCTGATTATGTCATGTATATCACATATAATATATTATGCCTATACCATTTTTACATGCTCATACCAGTGGGCAAAATCAATAACATTCTCTTATTTCTTATTGACTTATCATGGCACAACAAAGAAAAACATCCCCACGACGTCCCTTTTCATGCCCCGCTAAACCGGACATTGACAATAACCTGGGGTAATAGGGATTTCAATGGGCAGATTAGCCCATTGTCAAGGGTGGCTGAGCGGGGTACTTTCAAGTCTCTCCCTATTGAACTTCTTTTCTTCAACAACCTAAATACTAACCTTCTGAATTGTTAGAATACTTGAGCAAGGTATGTAAAGAAAGGTAAGAAATCCACCTTTCTAATAGATTCGATTTGAAGATGTCTTATCATTGCTAAATAAGAAATTCTAGAGGGATAAAAAACTGCCGTAAATAAGAAAAATTAAACATTATATAATTATGATTATTATAAAAATGATAATTCAAAATATAACAAATGACGGTTCATCGAAAAGCACGTTTTCCGGTCTACAACTTTGCTGCACAATATTTTTCATCATGATCATCCAGTGAAGAGTTATAGCCTCTTGATTCAGCAGAGTCAATAAAGATTCCCTCGAAATGTGTGACCCTAAAAGAATGTGGCACAGGGGGGTTTTTTAAGTGGCGCATAAAGAGTTAATTGTACATTTAACATTCTCTCTTCCGAACAATGTTACCAAGTACCTTTAAAGGGCGGTCCCTGGGCGTAAATAATCATATCTGTTTGAAACACGTCTGTATTAAAAACAAATCACACACACATGACTATTTCGTTATTCGAAGGTGCTGTCTACCGTCAGATTAGATACAGATTTGCAATTGGTTCATCTACCGGAGTGTCTTTGAAAGTGAAGGGCCAACAAAAGAGAGCACGTACTTCTTTTCAAGAAAGGGGCACCATCAAGGATTAAACCTCACGGCGTAATGTAACCAACTTTAATGCATAAGTCTTTGTGAAGTGCCTCAATAACAATTATTTCATTCACCTGATAAAAATAATAGTATTTCAATAGACAGAATCCAAACCGCATACATCAAAGGATTAAACCTCACGGCGAAAAATACAATTTTGTGGGCATTGGAATATAGTAGCCTTGATTTTTAAACCCCATTAGCTCCCTCAGCTTGTATAATCTTGAACAAAAGGGTATTTGGCGTCCTTGGCATTTAATATGTGAAGTTCAAAAGTGCATGGCGTTTGAAGGATGAGAGGTTGGGAGATGCCCTCGTTTACCAGTATGGGAAAATAATCATGTCACCGCATACTAATTGTCCAAAGGATCAAACGTTTCAGTGTACAAATTACGGCACACTTCATCAAAATCCCTTTTCTAGTGGGATTTGAAGACATTTAAAACGAGCACGATTATACATGTATATCTAAAAGGGGCGCAGTTCGTTCTAAAGAAGTTTAGGGCATTGTTTCCCCTGTCACTCCCCCATCACTGCTTTACACGTTGGTGGTAGAAATGTGATTCCTGATATCATACAATGCTGCTACAATTCTATGCAGACGCATACGCAGGATTTTTTCGAGGGGGGGGGGAGGGGTTTTAACATTTATAAATCGGGCCGAAAATTTCGCAACGACTCAGCCAGCGCTGAATAAGCGGGGGGGGGGGGGGGGGGGGGGGGGGGGGGGGGGTTAGGGGTAAGAGGACCTTTTTTTTGTTTGTTTTGTGCTCGAAATTTAAAAATTTGACATTTTGCTCCATTGGGGGGGGGGGGGGGGGGTAAGGTCACCTTCTTAGGTCAACTATGGGAGTATTTTTATTTTTTATTTTTTTTAATAATTAAAAAAAATAAAAATCAAAAAAATCAAAAGGGGGGGGGGCGGGGGGGGGGGTTTAGGGAGGTTTTTTTTTTGGGGGGGTTTACACACAACAAAATACCAAAGGGGGGGGGGGTTTAACCCCCCAACCCCAACCCCCCCCCCCCCCCTGCGTACGCGCCTGATTCTATGTAATTATGGCTATTCAGTTGATTGTAAAATGGCACATTTTGTTTTTCTTAAATGGGGACAATAGATGAAAGAGCAGTTTCAAAATTAACAATTAGAAGGGGATAATTATCATATTTAATAGGAGCACTTATTGCAATTGAAAAGGGGCACACATCAAAGGTAAGAGAGGATACGTATACAAATGGCGGCACATATCAAAGAGGAAAAGGGACACCAGTCAAAGTAAAAGGGACACTTATCACATTTAAAAAGGTATTCATGAGAGGTGAATAAGGGCGATTGCAATTTGGGACACTTAAGTAAAGAAAGGGGGCATTTATTAAACTTGAATAGGGGCGACCTATCAGAGGTTAACAATGGCGCTTATAAGAAGAAGAAAGGTGCACTTTGGGTGATTGAAAGTAGGGGGCGAGACCCAATGATTCGAAGTAAACGGAAAGATTAAGGCGAACTGAATCACCGTATAATCTCTCGTCCCGGTATAATTGATTTGAACGTGCACGTAGAACGACCATCTACACTGTTGGTCATAATGGTGCAATAATACCAAATTAATGGAAATATTTTGACAATGATTTATTCCAAATAGATTTAGATAATACTAGTATACATTTTCAGATTTTATTGAATAATAATTTGCGAGTGTTTGTTGTGACTGCTACAGCATGTGTGTGCTACTATACTAATCAACTAGGGAACCTACGCCCTTAAGTCATAACTGATAGTAATGATGATTAATGCCTCACAAAAGGGCATAAATATAGCTGATCGACACGGTTTTGATCCTGGGGCCTCACAGTAACGAGGCCATTAGTCGTATCTTATCTGTCCATTTTAATACGAAGGTAACTGTGCATCCATCATACTCCGCTCACGATACAGCTCTTATAGTTCAGACTTCAGAGTTCAAAGTGCATAAACATGTATTACTCTTTGTTAGGTAGGGCTAGCAATAATATGTGTCCTACCTGGCAACAACTAACGTATGCAGTTGATATTTTTACTACTGAAATACAATATCATTCGTAGCAGGTGAATAAAATAATTCGTATCGAGGCAGTTCCCAAATACATGCATTATATTTGGTTACATTTCGAAAATGGTCAATTGCATGACAAATCAAAGACTCCCTAATTTGATTTGATTTGATTTGATTTGATAAGGTTTTATTCGAATATTCAACAATTCAGCTGGAGTGAATTTACAAGGTAAAAATAATTCCATAGACATATAAATACAATTATATGCTTTAACACTTTTACACTTTTAAATGAATCGAGATATAAACAATACATAGTACATAAATCATTAATAATGAAAACAATAATAATATTGAGTTCGGTTTACATACTTGGATATGAAATAAATACAAAATCAAAAGGGTATAAGATCAGATATACAGTTTGAGAGTCGGTGCAGGACATCTCGATAATGTATTAAGAGAAAAATTATTATTGATCATTACAAAATTGAAACTAAAATGATTAAACTGTAACATTTACATGAAGTATATATAACAAATAAATCCATAAAATACAATTATTAAATATTGTTATGTATGATCTTTATGAATACGTGATGTAAAACCCGACTTGAAAACATAAAATTACATTTATTGAAATAACATTAATAATTATTGCATTGATCAACTTGCTATCAAAGTTAAATTTAAAAAGTCAGATAATATACATTGCTCTCCTGAGTTGCATAGATTGGCAATGAGAATATATTTTATAATAATTTATCGGATCAATTTTGAATAAATAAAATGATAGGAGATTGAAGGGTAAGAATGGAAAAATCCAGTCTCACATGGTTAATAATGAGTTTAAAGGCCGATCATTGATTAGTGAAATAAAAGGCTAACTGTTCAAGTATAAAGATGATAAAGAGATGATTCGAAAAATGTAATTATTAATCATTGTTTTAAACATACAATACCTGATATAAAAAACCGACTTGCAATATAAAAATTACACTTATCAAAATTGCATTTAACTAAATTATATCTCAAAAAATTACATTTCTTTTCTCAAAATAAAATTCTTAAAAACTACATTTTATCAAAGTTCTATTTATTAAAATCATATTTGTCAAAACTATATTCATTAAACTACATACAAATTCAAATAGAGGTTTAGGATTAAATAGCTCGACCTATGAGGTCGGGATTCCTATTTAGTAATCGAACAATTGAAGGAATACTAGAATTGTAATATCTTGTGATGCTGCATTTTGATGCTGCACTCTGGCTACGTGCCTGCAGACAGGTGATGCGTATTCAAGTACAGGTCTGATGTACATAGCATAAATAGCAACCAAATCAGAGGTCGGGAGTCTACATTTTCTGAGGCGATATACGATGTAAAGACATCTGCTAGCCTTCGAAACCATCGCTGAAACATTGGTGTCCCACTTTAAGTCGGCTTGAAGACGGACACCAAGTAACGTGAGGTGGTCGGCCACAGATAAGCTGGTATCAGCGACTTGGAGTTTAGGAAACTGCACTTGCTTTACGAACGAGATATTCATGAGACAACATTTAGTAGGGTTGGGCTTCATGTCATTCGACTCACACCACTGGACAAGACTATCAAGTTGAAGTTGGACAGTAGAGGGCTCATTCGCTCGGCGGATCTCTACTACACTGAGGTCATCCACATATTTCCACCTGTGGTTGAATTCACTCAAAGCATCATTAATCATGACAAGAAAAATCACGGGACCTAATTTTGTGCCCTGGGGGACTCCGCATGTAACTCCCAGATCACAAGATATGCTCGAATTCTAACTGCCTGTTTGCGCTCATTAAGTCCATGTTATTTTATTTTAAACACTCCATAACCCAATGAAATTGATATTAACTTGAAGGTATTTTAATTATACATCATTTGACACACACGATTTAAAGAGAAGATGAGTTCTGGAGAGAGGTGAAAAAGAATCTGTGAGCGTTATCATTGCTCTTATGCAAGTGTGGAAGAACATCAGAGAAAAAAATGTTCTCTGAAAAGCATGGCTCTTGAAATGCTTTCATATTTTAAATATGGCATGCAACAACATACAAATCGGGACAGATTTTATGCCACATGTTCATGTAGCCCCATATACATCTTTCTGTGTAAAGTGCTTGTAACTTTACCAATACTGGGCGAATTTCTTATCATTTTGATGATTCCAGGACCTTGCAGAGTAGTCACTAATACAATAATACACATAATATGCATATAGTTGTTAATACACATATGTCGTCACGTTTTCATCTATATACAAGTGAATTTAATTTCAGATGCTTGAGTCTGTCTTTAAATGATTTGCTGGCTAACTAAGGCAGTAGCTTAACACACGTCTCTGGGTCCTTTCAAGTTTGTCAATATCTGTAATGAATCTAGGATGCAAGGAAATATTCCCATACTTCAGATGGGGTCTAATCAGGGTCTTGTATAAGATGAGAAATGTCTCTTCATTTAATTCAAAAGACTTTATTTCCGTTAAAAGCGAACAAATATATACATGTGGTGAGTACAGACAGTTTAAAAATCATGAGCATTATGTTAAATTAATTTAAACAAACTGTAAAATGAGTAGAAGGAAAAAGGGAGCACCTGTAAGAAGCTTATGTTAGCTTGTTGATTCAGGCGTCCACATGAATACAATAATTACACAGATTATAATAACATAATAATGAGTATTGCGCATGGATTTTTTTCTATCTCTCCCTCCCACCCACCACCTCTCCCCCACCACATCCCCCCTCCCACTTTTTCTCTCTTTTGGTAATTTACACAATTATATTTTATTTTGAAATAGGTAATAAACTAAAACAAATTAAAGGGATAATAGATATATTTTAAGATTTTTTTTGAAGGAGTTCAAGTAAACATATTGTGTGACAGAGGATGGAATAGAATTCCATACTGTGGGCCCTGTATATCTTACCGATTGTTGCATGTAATGTTTACTTTAGACTATTTCGAGTATTTTATTTATGAATTTTAGAGTAAGTTTGGAACATAGTGGCAAGAGATGACGGTGCATTACCTTTAATACATTTGAATACAAACACAGCATTTTGATATTTATTTGGGCTATAAATATTGAGGGTATTTAATTGTCTAAATAAAGGTTTAGAATGGGTCAAATAATGAGAGTTTGTACAATATCGTAGACAACGCTTCTGAAGTAAACAAATAAGGGTTTCAAATTAGAAGGACTTGTATTTGCCCACACGATGTTATGACAAATATGAGAGAATAAGTGAACTATAAATCATAAACAATACATTTCCTGGTAAATAATACTGCAGCTTTGACAATATTCCTGTAGTTTTGGTAATCTTTGTAGAGATCATGGCAATATGGGATTTCCATGACAGTGTTTCATCTATGAGAATACCTAGAAATCGAATATTTGACACTTTGTCAATAATTGTTTGATAAGTATATAATGGTGAAACTTGATTTGTTAATTCTCTTTTGTTGCACTGAGCTGTTCTAAAAAGAATACATTTGATTTTGTCTAAATTAAGCGATAGTTTATTTACCTTTAACCACAGAGATAAATTCTTCATGTGTTCATTAAACTGGTCTATCAGTGAGTATAAGTGATTATGGCTTAAGAACAAAGAAGTGTCATCATCAAACTGTATAAGTTATAAGGAATGAGAAGATTTGCATATGTCACTTATATATACAAGGAAAAAAAGGGGCCCATTCAAATGTGAAAACGTTCGTTTGACAATGCCAAGCATATTTTGGTTTGCTTTGTTGACTGCAAGAGTAACATGTTTTTAAAATTTCAATTCCGGATCAATAAGAATGCCAAGATCCTTCTCTTATGTAGAAGATTTAAGAGTATACCCACCCAAAAGATGAAAGACTATTTCCACGCCCAATATGAAAGGTTTTTACATTTAGTGTTGTTGAACTTTAACTGCCAGTCATTAGACCACTGGACTGCAGAATCAAAATCCCCTTGAAGGTCCAGCACATTTAAAACATTTCCGACTGCTCTATAAATCTTTGCATCGTCAGCATACATTACAATAATACTTGATATGGCATCTAGTAAGTCTTTGATGAACATTATAAACAGGATTGGTCCGAGGATACTTCCTTGTGGAATTCCGCTTGTAACTTTAGCCTAAGTTGACTTGTGAGAAATTCTTGTTTCAAGAAAAACCAAAACACACACATAACAAAACAATTGAGGGGGGGGGGGTTAAACGCCAAAACCACCCCCTGCGTACCCGCCTGCTTGTATTCATCTAATTTTGTCCAGAGAAACCATAGGATTTCACTTTACTAATCAGTCTTTGATATAAAGGGACAGAGTCAAATGCTTTACTAAAATCCATATAAATAACATTTATTGGTTCCCCCAGATCAAACAAACGGGCCCAGTCTTCCTGTTGGGCGAGTAACTGCGTTGTGCATGATCTCGTAGATATATTAAGCGCTATATAAAAGCGGAATATTATTATTACAGCAATGTTGTGTTAAACCAGAGTTAATCTCTTCAACATGCATTGTGCTTCATAAAAATCAGTTGAAATTTGTCCAAAACATAGGCTTACCGATTATAGAAACTCTGCGCTTATAAATTCAAATTCAAATTCAAATTCAAACTTTATTGATTTCAATCAAAACAAATGCGCTTCACAAGCGGTAGACCCCCCCCCCCCCTTAAAGAAAAGTGGGATGCTTCCACGTGTAAAAGATTTGTGGATATTTGGTGGTCATTTGTACCAAAGCTAACTTCGAACTGGTATATTCCCGGCAATCATTGGTGGAATCATGGTACAGAATACAAGCCCGTCGACTGCGGCGATGAACATAAACGACGCATTGAAACTACCATACACGTCAGCAACAAAACCTGGAAAAAAACATACAGAAACCTTTCTTAATTTCGATGTAATGTGTGTGGGGCGGGGGTTTTCAAGCAAATTTGTGAAAAGATAAGCTCTGTCGGTAAAAAGTTGTAGACGAATTGGGTTTCGTTCTTTAAATTATCACAATTTCAATTTGTTTTAGTATCCCTCCAAGTAAGGTTCTAGGACAATTACCCCCTGGACAATCACCCCCGGTCAATTACCAACAGGATAATTACCCCCGGAAAATCACCCTTTAAGGACAACCACCCCTAAGTACAATTACCCCCCGAAAAAATTAAAACCACTTAATTATCAGGGTGGACTTCCCCATTAATGAACAGGGTAATTTTCTGGGGGGGGGGGGGTGGTAGGGTAATTGTCGTCAGAGGTGGTTGTCCTTGGGGAGGGGGGATTTTCCGGGGGGGGGGATTGTCCAGAGGTTAACTGTCCTGATACGGTCCAGACTGCCAATTTCTATTCATTTTGATCAAACAAAAACGCCACAGTTCACATACTTTCTTATGTAATACATCATTATCTCCCCCTAAAAATGCGTGTAGTTTCTTTCAATATGTTAATGCTTTACTACTAATTGTTTCTAGTTTCTTTCCCTGTGTTAAAGATACTTTGTCCATTTTGCAGCCAACATCGAATTCTTTAGAAATTTGCAGGAATTATGAATATGTCATGTATGTCCTATCTGTGAAATTTAAACGTTAGCAGTGTCCTAATATTCAAATTATGCAAGGAAACCCGTTAACTTGCTTGACTTCACTGTCGGACACTATTGAGTGACTGACTGGCTTTTTCTTCTTCTTTGGTTATAATATAGATACAATGAGCTGTAAAGGGTACATGAGCATTTGTCTACATCAATAACCCACTTCTTGTAATGATTGAATATTTGCGCATCATAAAATGTACGACCATTCGGTACCATGGTCTGAAAATCAGATTATTACTTACTGGCTCTATAGCTCTTAAGTCGATTCGACAACTAATAGTCGTTATTTTCCCGCTTAAAGACATTTCAAGCCCCTTTCTTTATAGGGAAGTTCTAAATTAGTATTTACTTTCAAATGCCGCTGGAATTTAAACTTTTCATTTTTTGGCCTACAAATGGGACATAGTACCTTTAATGCATGACTACTAGTCAACTCTTTTTTTCCAAGGACATGATTAAGATAACTATTCCCTATTCTTACGGAATTATAAAAGACGCACCTGATAAACATTCTCCAAATAGGAGTCCGAGTCCAGTGACGATCTCTGACGAGGCAAGGATCAGAGGAAACTCTGCCTGAAGAGCCCTTTCCTTGCAGATCACTAAGACCAAAAGGTTTCGAAAGGAATATGAAAGTGACGATATAAATGACAAAACGATCATGACAGCAAAGTTTGGGACAAAGATGTCGACAAGGAGCGATGCCACGTTGAGTAAGGTTAGGAAGGAAAACAATCGTTGGGCTGAGAAGATTTTCTTGTAAACGAGTAAACCTCCGAAACAGCGGCTAATGAAGGCTGCGACCGCCGAAGAGTATGCGAGGAAAAGAGCTCTTCTTGTCTGGATACCTCGGCTAACCGCGCGAGGGATCAAGAATGCGTACCAGCTCCCGCTACCCATAGCATACACCAGTGAGGCGAACATCAGTAGAATTAACCAGCGATCGCGGTTGTAGACAGAGTTCTGTAAGATACGTAAAGCAGTGCCAACAAACCTAGAACAGTTCATCCCCATGTCTAGATGCAATTGACTAATGGATTGTTTCTCCGTTAATCTGGTGCCATCATTTGTAGTATCTCCGTGGACTTCATCCATGTGGTCACTGTCGTTTCCAGTGCTGTTGGCGCCATATACAGGTGTCATATGGTCACAGAAACCATCTATCGTTACCTCACCCTGCTGCCGAATCGATGCTCTCTCCAGTAATTTATGACTAGATTCTTCGTCGGTCGCATCCGGGGATTCATCAGGGTCTTCAGCACCGCCGTTACTGCTTTCAGGTGCATCCTGTATAATATGTCTATCTGCAGTGAAATCAACTATCATGACTAAAGGAATAAGATGAGCCATTAAGCCCCCAATGATCAGCAAGGACCCTCTCCAATCGTAGATGCGCATCAGGTTATCTGCAAACAGAGGCACGAAGATCATTCCGAAGGCATACCCCGATTTGCCTATGCCGTAGAAGATGATAAAGGCATCACCACTTTCGTTACTGAGAGTGATCACTATTGAGATTGAGAGAATGTTGGAACCGAGACCTGCAGGAAAATAGACATGACATCCAAATATTGAATATTCTTCGCATCACAAAAATAATGTCCTTAAATATCTCTCTGTCCTGTGTGTAATGCTCCTCTTGTTCGGTACTATACCTATAACATTTGATAGGCCTTGATTCACTTGGACTCCACTACGTATGTCAGCTATACGTTTATCATCCTAATTATCATAATCATTATCTTTAATTGTTATGGTTACAAGTACTTCTGTTTTTCATGATGACGTTTAGTGTAGTAGGCTACAATTTTTGTATCCAATAACACAGAGTTAGCTGGAAATATCATGCGAGTATGACCTTCATTGGGCGCACTCGACATTTATATACATGTATTCTTTTAAAAGCCCCTGCTTACACCGCGTTATACATGAACGAGCCTTTCAAATGATTTTGATCATTATCATCGATGTCGTTGTTGTTGTTTTGTTTTGTTATTGTTATTTGTTAAAGGGATTGGGTAACTTTGTCTCAGATTCTGAAACAATTCCTGGATTTAGCTCATGCTGCAATAATAATTATAAACCTTTAGGTCAGTCAAGAACCCCATGACCTTTACAAGCCGATCGCCTGTTTGATTATCAAGATATTTATGATTAGAACTCGACCAAATTGTGCGTTATCTTAACGGCTTTCATAACAATATAGTCTATTGGGGAAAACGAGTATGGTAAAACCGGTCACTAAAAGTGTTTTACTTTTACGAGGCACTTCTTAATTGATCATTTTGAAGCGCAATTTTGTTGAGCTTCCGATGACACCATATTACAGACACTGATAACACGCAGAGCAGTTAAACGATGCCTTTAAGAATTCATATGTAGTGCAAAAAAGGAAACAGTATGCCTACCGCCAGCTAATAGACAGGAAGCTAACTGGGCATTGTTGGTCGCGAGGGATCCCAGGATGAGCCCTCCTGGTGCTAGGAATGCCCCCGTCATCACGAGCAGCCTTCTGTATCCACCATGGAGCCTTTGGTAGAGGTACGCTACAAGTGGACCTGCAGAGTGAATACAAAATAATAAAGGCTTGTTCAGATACGACGCGGCAAGCTGTCCCTCAGCATGCATTTAAGATATCGAAATCTAAATGGAAGCGTCCCAACCGTTTAAAAGATCAACCAAATATGAAAATTCTATGGGACATAATATTTCAATTTAAAGATTGCAATGCATTAATTAGATCTCAGATTTCAATTAATTAAAACAAAATATATCGTACTCTCCTTTCTTTCCAAAAGTTCTTGCATTTTTTGTATACATCCGACAATTTTAGTTTGACATGTTTACCTCTGATATTTGTTTAAACCTTAAAAATCATTTCTAAAAACCTTCACCCCTCTGTCTTTGTTGCGTTTCTTGCCCCTTTACCCCCTCCCCCGCCCGCTCCCCTCCTTCATCTGAGATATGCTACTGTTCCCAACAATATATATATATATATATATGTCAGGTCTAAAGTACCTCTACTACATTTCATTCTGCCACCCAACTCATCAAATCATGGGGAAATATATATACAATTTATTCAAAATAAGTCAGTAAATTACCTCACAATCACGTACGTTTAAATTGCTCCAATACAACCTCTAAATAACGGAGATTATTATCTACATAAGGCTTCCAAGTGGTACAATAGATCGGTGAATTCAATGTCTCAAAGCGCAGTACCCGGATGACTGACCAAAATGACCAATATTGTTTTCATATTGCTCAGTCATCCGGGAACTTCAACTATGAATATCGATAAATATCTATATCACACACAAAAAGGGTCAGTTTTACCGAGATAATTCAAGTTTTGTTATTTCGCTAGTCAGCCTGATAAAGATAATAATAATGATATATATTATATGGCTTTGTTTTCCTGTGATACAAGAATATATTGCTCTCGCAATGACAATATTGATCCGACTTGTTCAATATTGTCATAGCTCGAGCAATATATTCTTGTATCACACTCAAAGCCATCCAATATTATATAAATATCCCTACGTGAGGGAATATTCGAAAGGACATTTTGCTGAAGACCAACAAATCTATTAATTTCATTCGGGAGTTCTTCCGCTGAGACTAGGTCTGGTTTCACCAAACCCCTCACTGACATGTCAACACACTATTCATGTCTAAAGACTCCTCCAAGCAGTCGAAATTTTCTGTCTAAACTTTCTGATTCCTTATAATATCGTGTGGAAAGCTACGATTCCCTTCAGCCACTTCGTTAAAATATCGAATTATTGCATGAGTTTTTGTCTGCTTCTCGTTTACTCTCTCTCTCTCTCTCGGAAAAGGATGTTTCTTTTCTTTCTCGATACAACCTGGGTTACCTGGACCAAATGCGAAGGCACTGAACAAACCAAAATCTAGTCCAATATCGGTTGATGTTAGTCCTAGATCTTCTTTCAGCTCGGGTAGATATACGCCGATGGATTTGACCGTCCCCAAAACGTAACATGTTTGCAGAAAGAGAGCTACGACCAATTTTAGGGCTGCTCTATTCCTAAACTCTCCACAATTCGCCATTTTATTTTAATATATGGATACTCCTAACGGACGCGAAGAATTGAAACGACCTTTTGGGGCATAGACTTGTACGTTGATATGTGTCATGTCTGTTCATGCATGCGATTCAATCGTCGGCACCAAAGACTCCATTTGTGTCACGAAACGATTGTTAGTGGCCACAAAGAGCTTTTGAGGTACATGGAATTGAATTAGTATCCATCTCTGCTTCAGTGTGGGTTTATAATTAATATTTTCAGAGTTAAAGAGCTAAAGAGAGAAAGAGAGAGAGAGAGAGAGTTAAAGAGTTGGGTTGGGGTTTGCGGCTTCAGCGGTACATCCCCGTCTGTACCAAATCTGAGTACCCCCCCCCCCCCCTTCCCCCGGCCCTCCAGGTCCCCATCACGGAACCTCATGAGTAACATCTAATAGGTCAATAGGCTGTATATAATTGTGGAGGTACTATGGGAAATGGAATAGCACCCGACGGGGGCTGATCAGATTTCCTAACAATAATAATTATGAATAAGACGCCCTGAAATTTGAGAATCACTCAAATTTCGGGGATTCCCTTCAATTTGCGCGAACATTTAGCTGTTAAATGAAAATAAATTTATCCTCATTTAGGTGTTAAATGAAGATAAATGTATCCTCATTTAGCTGCTAAATGAAGATAAATTTATCCTCATTAAACTGTGTTAACGAAGATAAATTTATCCTCATTTAGCTGTGTTAACGAAGATAAATTCATCTTCATTTAGCTATTAAATGAAGATGAATTTATCTTCATTTAACAGCTAAATGAAGATAAATTTATCTTCGTTAACACAGTTTAATGAGGATAAATTTATCCTCATTTAGCTGTTAAATGAAGATAAATTTATCCTCATTTAGCTGTTAAATGAGGATAAATTTATCTTCATTTAGCTGTTAAATGAGGATAAATTTATCTTCATTTAGCTGTTAAATGAAGATGAATTTATCTTCGCAATAGTAATATATTTGTACACAGTCGTATTTATTTGTATTCAGTTGTACATATTAAATTGTATAATAAATTTGCATATCTTGTTTTCCTTTGTTTCAATTATTTTTCTAGAGTGACCGCCATTCCTAATTGAATGAAGAGACTGGAGAGCGTGTGTAGAACAGAGATCGATAAATCAGATATGTGGGTGGTAGTGTTTGGAGATGTGAAAGAAAAATCAAGGAATCAGTTTGATGAAATTTTGAAGAAAAGTGAACAAAAATTCGTTCATTTTGAAAAGATATACTGAAAAAACTGACAGTTTATATTTGATCAGTTAAAGGCCCCACTGCACTACTTATAGCTACTTGCGCCCTCTATATAGCATGGTCCTCATGATCCTCTTTTTCTTATGTTAATTGAGAGCTGATTTGATGAGATAACCAACTGTCAGTGCCCTTGCAGGGTGGTCTAATCCCCCTCGCTAAACTAGTACAGACGGGATCTAAATCGTGACATCTGCGTTGTCCTTACTTTAGGCACACTCAACTTCTTACTTTCTCTTTGTCTAGTCTCATATTTGTACTCTATGAAAACAGCCATACTGAATTAGAGACCGCGGCAATTTATCATTCAATAATTGATATATTAAAAAAAATAAAATAGATAGTTTAGGTATTTGATACACGTTCAATAATTTTAGCTCCCGGAATATCGGTTGTGAATGAGTTCTGATTGGACTAAACGTTATAACTCTTAGTGCCATCTTTTGGCTTAATGATAAACATTTCATGTCTATTTCATAATTACCTCCCCAAACCCCAATTCCGAAGTTTGAATTAACGTTTTTCACAGTAATGATAAAACACGCCTCGACACAAACTGTCTTAATCTATATAAAACACCAACCTTCTTCCTAAAACATTTATTAAACCTTTCGATATGAGGCTTCCACGTCAAGTGTTGATCTATATAAATTCCTACAAAATTAATGATGCAACATCAACCCGGACTATTTCAGTCTCTCATATTTCAGTACCCCTTGATTTATTTCTGATTGTCTACTCCCTCTTATTAACGAATAATTAGTCTTTAAGAGATTGATTTATTTACCTTACACCATATGGTCACAGTATCAAGATACATATTAACTATATCGATATCAATCAAATTCAGTCTCGGTGGAAATGTATGAATGTATGAATCATGGGCAAAAAGTTTTAAAAATTTAAATAATTGGTTGAGTTTGGCAAATCATTTATATACATCAAAACAATGTAGGTCCCAACACAGAACCCTAAAGAACGCCACATGTTATCATCTGTCTTAATGAGCTATGTCCATCATAATTCACAAACTGTAATCTACTAAAAAGATAATCTTCAAACCACTGAAGAGGCAGGCTCCTTATTCCAAAGTATTCTAATTTACCAGCCAACATTGCGTAATCAATTGTATCACAAGCTTGATTTCAGCACATCATTAACCAATCTAATTAAAGACAACTTAGTACTATAATGTTTACGAAAACCATACTGGTGCTTATACACGGCATCATTCCCTTCAAAATATTGAAGTAGCCTCTTGTTTGTACTAATTTCTCAAATATTTTGGCCGAAAGATGCAAAACTGAAATAGGTCTATTATTTCCTGGTACATTTCTACGCCCCTTTTTTAAAAATCGGTGTAACATGGCTACTTTCATCGCCTCTGGGAACACACCGTTCAATAATGACTGTTTATAGATATAAGGTAATTGCTTTTGCAATTACTTCAGCAGCATCCTTCAGTAATCGGGCTGAAATATCATCAAAGCCGCAAGCTTTCTTTACATTCAAAGTTAATAAATAGTCCTTCATTCCATAATGAATAAATGGTTCCCAAAACAAAGATTCAACTAGTCCATCATTCAGATAATCTTTGAATGTAATAACATCGTCAACATTACCATTACAAGATTTCGCAAGGTAAGGCCCAACGTAAAAGGTAAAGACCAGTAATGGTCATGCGATTGCATTGTGAAAGAAACGTTGTGGAATCGATCAGAAAAGGTCGATCATCTAGCATCTAGCATCTGCAAGGTTCTGGAATCATCAAAATGATAAGAAATTTGGCTCATTCTTCGTAAAGTTACAAGCACTATACACAGAAAGATGTATATGGGACTACCCTATCTCTCTCACCAGACCATGAGAGAAATAAATTTACCAAATATATGAATTAGTAGGCGGTTTCCCGGCAAATTTTTTATCATCATGTATTAGTCAAAACATATTCTTTCACATGATTGGTAATGAGAGCTTCCATTTCATTTTTTGAAATTGGGGCGTTGCCAATACTGGTCTTTACCTTTAAACGAAAAATCATTAAAGCCTTCTGATATTTTTTTCCCTGAGGTTACAACTTTCTCACTACCATTATCATCAACACAGAGCTTATCTACATGTGACGTTTTTACCTTACTGTTTCCACTTTTCAATAGCTTATTTACTGACCTTATTTACCATGTTTGCGCTGTATCGCCTTTATACATTTCAAATAAATCACTATAATATTTCCTCTTTGCATTCCTTAAAACCGTTATCAAAACATTTCTATACGTCCTATATCTTTCAAATTATCTTCACTATAGTTTGATTTTAATGTATGTTTCTTTTTAATTGACATCTTATTAGCTCTAGTCAGCCATGGTTTATCATTTTTCCTACTGGAAGAGTGACGATGAACAATCTGAGCATATTAATCACATATGCCTATGAATGATTGTACAAATATATCATATGCCTTATTAACATAAGTACATTAATATACAATTTCCCAGGATTCCAAGAGTAGACTATCACAAAACCGTTTTTTATCATAATATTAATTTTATAACTTTTACATCGTACTTCTCCTTGTAGTTGAAATTTTACTGAGCTATCTACAAAAAGGAAACTGATCTGAAACGTCAGTTACGATTGTACCAGCACATATCTGCACCCATATGTGTGTAAACATGATCAATTAAGGAACATCACATGGGTGCTACCCTCGTAAAGGTATCAATCAATTGATGCATACCAAACACACTAAGAAAGTAACAAACATGTCAGCATTTACGCTGGGGTTATACAAATCAATATTGAAATCTCCCACTAAAATACACAACTTTATTAACTTTAATCCTTTCTAACACAGACAATAACTCCCCTAAAAATGGATAATATCAGTGTTTGATTTATAGCAATGACACCTAGAACACACCGATCTGAACCTCAAGCCATAGCGGCCGATTCGACATGAATCTCGTATTTATTTGTAGACATCGATATACTTTAAGAATGTCGGCCCTTTAACAAAATAAAAGGAGCAGACGAAGAAACATGACAAAGACTATTAAAAAGGTTATAAAAAAAAAACACAGATATGCATCATATATTATCCTTTATAAATAAAAAATAATTGTGAAACAAGCTTTGAATTAAATATATAGCCATCAGCTCAGCCAAGCGCAGTTTGCCTTTCGTCCAGCTCGACATAACATGCGTACCTTCACATAAATACCATCCAGTATCTCTTGCTGGTATCTCTTTGATAATACGACTATCGAGCTTTAGTAACGAGACGGTACGCACAGGAGACGGTAATGCGAGCGAAAAAAACAAACTGCGCATGCGCGATTCTGAATTCTCTCCGTCCCGTCGATTTTCGGAACGGTACTCGGCCCCTAAATACGACGTAAGAGAGAGAGCTGACAAATAATTTGTATCTAGATCTAACAATGCAGGGCCCTACTGAAAATAAACACAGGGAATCTACTAGTGTTTCCAATGTCTGTTCGGTATCTATACCTCAATCTACAATAAATTGATGGTTTGGCCGTTTAGGCCTACTTTGGGGGCCCATTTTCATCGTTATGCATGACGTGCCTGCACGCTGCGCACTACAGCCCACCGCCGGGTCTATTGCCCCGGCGCTCCGGCCAAGCCTCGAGGCCCAAGAGCACTAGCACCAAAATGCAGCAGGTGTGCAGTTCAGCGCGGCTTTGCGTCCCCGTCGCCTTTAGCAGACAGCGAAAGCGCTTAACCATCATGACGGTAACAAGAGTGCGAGACCCGTCACAGTTGGTTAAACACTCCGTCTCCTGTGCGTACCGTCTCGTTACTAAAGCGCCCTATTTCGTATACAGCGGGTCGGGTTCTTTACTTGCTACCTGTGTATTCTTTGTGTGTGTCTGATACACAGGGCAATACTCGTCCCAACGATTTCTGGGACTTCTGGCCAATCATAATTATGCTGTATATGAACGAAGTAGCGGTGCATCATGAATAATGCTCTCTAGTGAAAGACTATCAATGGTCATTTGTTTCAGCAAATTTACGGTGTTGGCCAATGACTAACATCAAGAAATTGGCGCTATATGTAAACCGTGTTAGAAATATGGACCCACCCTCTTAGCTCCGCCGGCTACGGCAAGCAAGGTTATGCATAAACAAAAGAAACGTGGCTGCAAGAGGAGAGCGGTGGTGATAAGGGAGTTTACAGATACAATCTGTGCATGGGCAGATATAGGCCATTTGTACCAAAATGGTAAAACCCATAGAGATGAATACTGGATTTGCGCTCATGAAAGTTATGTAACATTATTCATTTATGCACCAACGTTACATTCTGTGATACGCTTCGTGCCGGATGAAGACCCCCCCCCCCCCCTCCCTGCACTCACTTCCTAAAGTGATTCGCGACCCCCTAAAATAAAATCCTAGCTACGCGCCTGATCTTTGGTTCGACAAGCAGAGGCTTTAATACCGACCGAGCCAACTCGCCTCAGGACGATGTTATAACTTGCCTTCTTGTACCAATATACCATTTTATTCGTAATGTAACCAAGTTTTATTCATACGTCTTTGTGAAGTGCCTCAATACAAATATTCCATTCACTTGTAATGAATAATTGTATTTCAGTAGTTAAGACTTCAGAGTACAAAGTGCATATATATGCATTGATCTTTGTTAGGTAGGGCTAGCCACAATGTATGTCCTACCTGGCAACAACTAATGTATGCGGTTCGCATTTTTACTACTGAAATACAATATTATTCGTAACAGGTGAATTAAATAATTCGTATCGAGGCAGTTCACAAATACATGCATTAGATTTGGTTACATTACGAAAATAGACCATTGTATAAAGAGTCACATACTCCCTAATTAAGTCAATGATATTTTATCTTACACACTCCATAACTCAATGGCCCGAATTCACAAAGGAAGGTTTGTCGACAAACCAGGTTTTCGTACGTCATATTACGCGTTTTCACGCGGTTTTTACAAACCTGGTTTGTAAAAACGCGTCGAAACGCGTCATATGACGCACGAAAACCTTGGTTTGTCGACAAACCTCCCTTGTGAATTCGGGCCATTGAAGCTTATATAAACTTGAAGGTATTTCAATTATCCATCGTTTGACACACTTGATTTAAACACACACAGTAATTCACATAATATGCATACAGTTAATATACATATTGACAAAAATATCGTTTTTGTGGAAATCAAATAAATAAGCTTTGGATTGCTATAGCTTTCTACAGGAAAAAGATATGAGCTTCTCCTTGGCACAATATATCGACCTTGCACATGGGCAAACTCTTGTAGTAACAAGCAAGGAAAAACTCTCCGAGTGTGATAAATGGAAAATAATGTTTCTAGAAAACATTCAATTTTTTGAAAGAAATCACCGACACAATTAAGCGCCGCTTTTGGGGACGCCCTCTCCGATTGTGTGGTGGTCGCTACAATCTAAAATACAACTCTGAACAAATCTTTTGAATAAAAAAGGTGCGCTTAGGCAGGCAAATACCTCTTTTCTAGACAGACTTTGGCTCTCCGCTTATTCAGTAATTCCAGACTATAGGGCCTACGTACCGCTTGATCAATTCCTCATAAAAGAACCCGTAATAGTGGCCGAATCACTGCTTTTTCAATGCTTCTTCGAGGGTGCAAAACTAATCCGTTTTCCACGCACTGGTAAGCAACTTCTCGTTCGTATCCCGGTGAGAGCACTGTATATCACGTTGCGACCAAAATCTGTTGATTTGTATTAGTACACATAATTATGAAAGGGTTTTTCCATATGTGTGAATATTGATAACAGTCTGGTTTTCAACGCCATAATGTTTCAACACCGTAGTTTGTACTGTAGGTTGGTAATGGCTCTGTGGTCGCGTCTACTGTGAAAATAAATCCAAGTCAGGCCTAGACTATATTCTTGCCAGACGGTGCAATTCTTCACACGTTTAACGTGAGATTGTATTGATGATTTATTTCAAGCCTGTCAAAATGTGAATGAACATGTCGTCACCAACAGAGTTGAATGCACTTTGACTTCGTGAGCTAAATAAGGATAGCCTATTTTCCTGAGGGAATGTCTTCTTCGTCAGCCATCTTGCTTTAATAATAGACGATTAATTGGTACGAATTCTCATTTCCAAGATGGCGATTTGTGAGGGTCCCCTAAATGTGGCCGCACTCAAAACAACTCTAGTCCTGTTCCTGCAAACACTCTACGCTCTAGGGACGCTGAAATCTATCGGTGTATACGTACCGGAATTGATAGAAGGTGTAGGTCTAACTCCGACGGACATTGGACTTTGTCTGGGATTATATGGGGCATTTGCATTTATTCCAGGTATGTATTTAAGTTTCTAAGTAAAAATGTTATTACTACTACTACTACTACTACTACTACTATATACTACTACTACTACTACTACTACTACTACTACTACTACTACTTTTACTACTGCTACTACTACTACTACTGCTACTGCTACTATTACTTTTACTATTAACACTACTACTACTACTACTACTACTTCTATTAATACTACTACTATATTACTACTACTACTACTAGGCTACTTCTACTACTACACGTATACTACTACTACTACTACTAGTACTATTACTACTACTTCTACTTCTACTACTACTAGGCTACTACTACTACTACTACTATTACTACTACTTCTACTACTACTACTATTACTACTAATACTACTACTACTACTACTATTACTACTACTACTACTATTACTACTACTACTACCAGTGGCGTAATGAGCAAAAACGTTTGGGGGGGCTGACAAAAAAAATAAATCCGCAGCACCCCACTCTAACATGCAGGCCCCGCTGAACATTTCGCAAAGTGGGGTCTAAGGGCAAAGCCCCGGCGGGGGTCAACGGGCGGAGCCCCCGAAGCTCAAGGGGTATGGGCATCAGTGGCGGATCCAGGAATTTCTTACCGGGGGGGGGGGGGGGGGGGCACAAAATGGCATGGGGTTAAATATATGTAAAACGATGAAGCGACAGAACGAGGCATTAGCGGCGAGGGAGCGGAGTGACCAAGCGGGGGTGGGTCTCCCAGAGTAAGAAGCATTTGCAATTTTAGAACCAAATTAGACGCATTTTCAGGCACTTCCTGGAGTAATATGACGTAAAATTGCTTTCTCCCAGGGGCGGATCCAGCCGGCGGCAAGAGGGGGGGGGGCCCCAAATCTTGTGAAAATATTTAGCGGCGAATCAGCCACCGGTGAACGGCAAATGATCGGGGGGGGGGGGGGGGGGGGGGGGTTGGTAAGAGCACATATTTTTTTTTTTGGGGGGGTCCAGTTTTTGGGGAAATTTTTTTGCTGGTGAATAAGCGGGGGGGGGGGGGTTGGATGCTGTAGAGGAGGAACATTTTTTTTTTTTTTTTGGGGGGGGGGGGGAGGTGAAATGCCATTTTTACATGACTTTCTTTTTAACTCTCACTTGCACCTATCCCAGATAACCCTAAGTTGTTTGTTGCTGCTTTCTATGTAGTTGATAATGCATGATTAAAATAAATAGAGAGAGAGAGAGAGAGAACCACCATCAGTATGCAATGGTTCAGGGTTTGTGTAGTGTACATTTGAAACCATTTCTTAGCGTCTCAACCCTAAAAAAATAGCGAAACTGTTTTTGAGGAAAAGCATTATACTGAAATGCTGTTCATCATCATCATCATCATCATACTAATACTGATAAGGCCATAGACAATGTGGTATCGGCACAGTAAGATCGGGTATTTTTATAAAGGTATTCCAAAATGACATTCTGATATTCAATATTTTGTTCTGTGTTCATATGTATATACGCATAATACAACTGATCTTTATGATTTCTTAACGTGACATAGCTTCTTCTACCCCTGCAAATAAAAAAGAAAACAAGGTTATTTATTATAAAAGGATCATGCGACAAAATGATCATTGTGATTCAAATTGATGCAAGGATTTTTTTGAATAAGCAATGCTTTTCACCAGAATCTTCTTTTGTAAAAACGACTTTTACAAATCTCAGCCATGCAATTCTGCCACTGTGTTGTAAGATCACTTTCAGATTAGGAGAAGTGTATTCTTTAATGAGTATTTTAAATTGAATGGAACGTCTCAACTCAGTAAGCATTGCTGAGATTTGTAAAAGTTTTTTTACAAAGAAGATTCTGGTGAATAGCAGTGCTTATTCAAACAAATATTCGCATCAATTTGAATCACAATCATTATTTGTCGCTTAATCTCTTTTAATGACCTTGTTTTCTTTCTCGTTTGCAAGGGGAGAAGAAGATATGTCACGTTAAAGACATCATAAAGATCAGTGTTGTATGCGTATATATTATATACACAGGCCCCGCGTGCGCAATTTTTGTTTACACGCTAGCCTGGCCATTTCAATAGGGACTTTTAGATTTGCGTGGACTGATACGTGTGACGTCCATTCAAGGCAGTGCATTAAAAGGACGTCGATCGTAGCAATCCACATAGTCTTCGTGCGAATCTAAAAGTCCCCTAATGATAAATACCATTGGAAGCGACTAATATTAGAGTCTAGCAGCCTACATGCGAGGTATAACAGATGTACATCATGACATGCATAGCAATCATCAGATGCAGACCTAGCTGGCCCTTGTAAATGAGACGGCCATCGCAGCCATCGGGCGATGGAATTCAAAAGTTTAATTTAATTTAATTGTTTCACTGGCAGGTCAGGGGTGCCGTTTTTTTTTTTTTTTTTTTTTAAAGGTTAAAATTTACGTTACTATCCATTTTTTTTTACCGGTTTGGGAGGCTAGGGGTGGGGGGGGAGGGGCCCCGGGCCTTCTTCTCCCCCTGCGAACAAAGGTTATTTAATGAAAGGATCATGCGACAAATAATGATTGTGATTCAAATTGATGCACAGATTTTTTTTGGATAAGCAATGCTTTTCACAAGAATCTTCTTTGTAAAAACGACTTTTACAAAATCTCAGCCATGCAATTCTGCCACTGTGCTGTAAGATCACTTTCAGATTAGGAGAAGTGTATTCTTTAATGAGTTTTTTTAAATTGAATTGAACGTCTCAACTCAGTAAGCATGGCTGAGATTTGTAAAAGTTGTTTTTACAAATAAGATTCTGGTGAATAGCAGTGCTTATTCAAACAAATATTTGCATCTATTTTAATCACAATCATTATTTGTCGCTTAATCCCTTTTAATGACCTTGTTTTCTTTCTCGTTTGCAAGGGGAGAAGAAGCTATGTCACGTTAAAGACATCATAGAGATCAGTGTTTTATGCGTATATATTATATACACAGGCCCCGCGGAATGTTTATCAAAGTGGGGGCCTAAAGTATTTACGATCAGGTTAGAGAGAGAGGGTAGCGAGCGAAGCGTAAATTGGTGTGGGGGCCGGTTTAGGGGGCGGAGCCCCTGGAAGCCCAGGGGTTTTAGGCATTTAATTACGGTCAGAGAAGCACAAATATTTTGATGCCGCATTTTTGTCACTGGCAGGTCACAATATTTTTGTTTGAATGACGTACATCATGGTCTGAAGCAATATCTTATTCAAATGAGACACTTGCTAAAGACTAACAATTTAATGTTGACCATTTATTTTCATGAGTAAATTTTATAGCTGAAAATAAAAATTATGTTTAAAATATAAAACAAGCGAATACCGTATCATCTCTTCCTCTCACATATTATGGCATATTTGTTTTTTAGAGCAATATATACATGTATAAGCAAATGTCGCTGAAAGTTGCGTTATTGGCATATTTGTTTTTTAGAGCAATATATACATGTATAAGCAAATGTCGCTGAAAGTTGCGTTATTGCGTCCTGGACTCACCAAATAACCAAATCTCACGCATGAATTTTGTAAAAAGCAGTGAGTAATTGCGTCCCGTAGGACGCAACAACAATTCCTAGGTTGGTATCCGGAAGTTGGAGAAGAATCATTTTCGCATCGTATATTGCTTATAATTTCAATGATTTACACATCTATCCAATCTGTCCATATAGTGTAACAGTAAAGACCCATATGTGATCCAGCCGGCAGCATAAGAGGGGGGGGGGGGGGGGGGGGGGGGTAAATCTTGAGTTTTTTTTTTTTTTTGGGGGGGGGGGGGGAGGGGTCGCTTTTTTTTTTAATGGTAAAATTTACGTTGCTATCCTATTTATTTTAACCGGTTTGGGAGGCTAGGGGGGGGGGGGGGGCCTGGGCCGGTAGAATCGGCCCGTGGATCCGCGCCTGCTTTCTCCTACCCTTTCTAAGAGTAGGGATCTTTTGCAATTTGAGAACCACATTTGACGCTATTAATGTCCACCGGCACTTCCTGAAAAAAAACGAGGCCTTCTGATTGGTTAGAAGTTAGAGTCACGTCTTGAGACGTTGTATATGCTTTGATGCCGCACAATGCACAAAGACGGTGGTTCGGTACTCAGTAGTACTTGCAAACAAATTATCGAGTGTATAAACTGTGTCGTTATCAGGGCGTCGCTAGATCTTTGTCAGTGGGGGAGTGGGGAGGGTGTAGAGGCCACCGATTGCCGACAAAACGAGCAACCAATTACCGATGCCCAAATGTCCTAAAAAGTTTACCCTATAAACCCGGGGCCAGGAACTAAGTTATTTTTCAGTCTCCCCCCTCCCGCGCAGAGCGCGGAAACTTTGACACTTCATTAAATTATTAGAGAAAGAAGACGATTCCGTTTATACCGTTCTCGACTCTTAATTCTTGTTTGGTTCCATCCCCCCCCCCCCCCCGCGCAAAGCGCGGCAGTTTGACGTTTCAATGAATTATTACTCTTAATCCTTGTCTGAATTCATTTTCGCCCATCCCGCGCAAAGCGGAAGCTTTGACGATTCATTAGATTATTACTCCTAATCCTTGTCTGAATTTATTTTCGCCCATCCCGTGCGAAGCGCGGAAGCTTTGACGGTTCATTAAATTATTAGAGAAAGAAGACGATTCATTGTACCGGTTCCGGCTCTTAATCCTTGTCTGAATTCATTTTCGCCCATCCCACGCGAAGCGCGGAAGCTTTCACGTTTCATTAAATTATTGAGAAAGAAGACGATTCGTTGAATCTTGTTCTTGTCTGAATTCAGGTTTCCCCCCTCCCGTGCGAAGCGCGGAAGCTTTGACACTTCATTAAATTATTAGAGAAAGAAGACGATTCATTGTTCCGGTTCCGGCTCTTAATCCTTGTCTGAATTCATTTTCGCCCATCTCGCGCGAAGCGCGGAAACTCTGGACGTTTCATTAAAATTGTACTCTTATTCCTTGTCTGAATTCATATTCGCCCACCCCGCGCGAAGCGCGGAAGCTTTGCCGTTTCATTTAATTATTAGAGAAAGAAGACGATTCGTTGTACTGTTCACTACTCTTAATCTTGTCTGAATTCAATTTCCCCACTGGGCCCCGGTACATATGCAGTGTTACATGATGTTGGTATGGAACGCCGGCAGTGCTTGTCACAGTTGCTTCTGGAAAGGATTTTTTTTTACTAGTGTTACTGTTAGTGGCTACGGCCCCTTAGTGACTATAAAAAAAACATATGCTCTTCCTGGCCATTTGGGAATGTGTCAGTTTGCAACAGAAATGGAGAAACGCGCATTTTGTTGAAAATCATGTGATATCACGAACATTTATACATCACTTGTATATGGAATTAAAAATAAGTCATGGTTCAATTTTATTTGGGGGGGGGGGGGGGGGGGGGGGGCTGGCGCCCCCCAAGCCCCCCCCACCAGTACGCCAGTGACTACTACTACTACTACTACTACTACTACTACTACTTCTACCACTACATGTACTACTACTACTACTACTGCATGTACTACCACTACTACTAGTACTATTACTACTACTAGGCTACTACTAATATTATTATTATTACTACTACTAGGCTACTACTACTATTATTATTATTACTACTACTACTGGTAATGGAAGCGGATCCTTGAGCTTCCTACATGATCCACCTTGAATAGTCCATTTTCGTAATGTAATCAAATTGAAGCATAAATCTTTGAGTGCATCGTTAGATATGATTGCATTAACCTGTTACGAATATTTGTATTTCCAAAGGCAGAATGCAAATTGCAAACATAACGTCTTGTTAGGTAGGACAAGCCATAATGTTTGTTAAAGATACTATGTCCCTTTTGCAGCCAACATCAAATTATGTGAGACTTTGCAGGAATTATGAATATGTCATGTATGTCCCCATCTGCGAAATTTAACATTAGCAGTGTCCTGGTATTCAAATTATGCAAGGAAATCCGTTTACCTTATAGACTTCACTGACACTGACAGACACTATTGAGTGAGTGACTGACATATTTCATCTTTGGTAATAACATACATAAAATGAGCTGTAACAGGTAGCCTACATAAGCATTTGTCTACAAACCTGCAATGGCCAATATCAAACTGATTGAACCTTTGTGCAGCACAAAACGTACGACCATTCGGTACAAGGGTCTGGAAATCAAACTATTACTTGGGTGATTGCAATCCCTTAAGTCTATTTGACAACTGATGGCCGTTATTTTCCAACTAAAAGCCATTTCCAAGCCCTTTCGTTTTGAGGACAGTTCCAAATTAGTATTGTCTTTCAAATGCAAGTTGGAATTAAGCCTTTTCAATTTTTGGCCTGCAAATGGGACATAGTACCTTTAAATTTAATTGCGTTACGAAAATGGTCTATGACGAAGGTATGCTGATGTTTGATTTGAAGTCATCGAACAAATAAATATGTTTTGAATGCGGGATATGGTCCATGATTAACACAACTTTGAAATAAAAACGAGAACCTAGTGGGCGTACTCAGGGGCGGATCCCGTGTTATAAAAGGGTGCACGAATCAAGAAAATCTCTGACAGTCCAAAAGAATAAAAAGGCTCTCCCAATATTTAGGTGCTC